>JAZBGX010001502.1:0-18029 GCA_037414775.1 Zonitis immaculata
TATATATATATATATATCCCTCAGTATACCTACAGGTGTAACTTACATGGAAGGTGACTTAAGTGAAAGTTTTAATTTTTCTTTGTTTACTTAACTTTCATTATAATATCATTTAATATTACTGAATATACAAGTGTTGTTGGAATTATTGGAATAATTATGATTCTATATAGTAAATGTTATTCTAGATGGTCCATATTGCTTGTATCGGCAAGATACAAGAATGTGCGTCACAAATTTTGCCGATACAAGCAACGTGGACCGTTTTGGATGAAATTCACTAGACATAGATAATTAATCAATCGCTATTATTGTTATATCTTTTCATTGTTATTGATTTGATTTTCCAATATAATAATAAAAAAAATCGATTTTCATTTGTTAAATTATTACATAAATAAAATACGTATAATTCAAAGAATAGAATAAGAAGGAAAAGAATAAAAGTTGGAGGAAACAAAATTACAATTGAAATTACACCTTCCCCTTCTTTTATCATTACTTTTTTTACAATTATAATCTCAAGTTATTAGAGATTCGAAAATAGTTTGCGAGTTGTTCAATTTGACGCATCTTCAATTTCTGATTTTTCGAAAAAATTAAATTTTATTAATAATTACCCTATTTAGGTGAGTTTGTTATTGAATAATAATAATTGATAGTTTAAATTTAACTGACACTTAATATTGATATTGACTTATTATTGATCAGTTAAATTTAACTGAAGATTAATTATTGATTCAAATATGATTGAAGTTAATTAATTTGTAATTATTGATTCTGAATAAGGAAATTTCGTCACAACACTCACAATCAGTTTAAATTTAACTGGGACTTATTTAATAAATTTAATTAATCGAAAAAAAAACAAAAAACTATTTCATCAATTGAAATTCACTAAATTTGGTTTAATTTAAATAATAGGTAACTATATATTGATTATATTGTTGAAATTAACTGCAGTTAACTAATTGGTAATTGATTAAACTAATTTTTCTTATCAAACAATAATTAAATTAATTAAAATTTTTATTGTAATACATTAAACCGCTTCCATTAATCTCAGTTTAATTTAACGACAAGTTATTGAACATCGATTAATCTTATTGTTAGTTGACGATCAAATAATTCATGCCATCAACTATATAGTTAATTTTTCTTCTTCAACTTTTCTTATTTATTTATTATTCATTTAATCGTTAGTTAAATTTAACTAAATGCATTGAATCTTTTGGTCATTACTGTACTTTATGCGGATTCATTATTTATAGAAATCGAAACCTGCTTGGATCATTGGCATAATAAGACCAGTAAAAGTGTTTTGTTTTTTTCCGAAATCAATTGTTTTTTTCACAAAATTTGGCCAACTCTAATTGATCAAATTCAAAAATTATATGTATATTTTTTTGTTGAAAAGTAAAAGCAGGTAGAGAGTTACGATCTCAATTATCGTAAAATAATGATAATAATAACGATTTGAAGCTTAAGTAATAAATATTATGTAAGTCTATAAGTCAACAATGGCTCAAAAAAATTATAGGTAAAGAAAAAGGTTAGATGGTTAAACGTTCACGACACACTTCTTCCTCTATTTTATATGTATACATATTCCAATATACAGTGCGTTATTATTAAAATGATTGGTCAATAAATCAAATTACAGTCTGTATAATTTGTTTATTTTAGATTTAGAAAAAAAAAATGTCATTAGAAGAATCAATAATATCGAAATTTTATGCAAATAAAAATATTTTAATAACCGGTGCTACCGGTTTTATGGGTAAAGTATTAATTATCAAATTATTGAAATCATGTCCGAATCTATCAACTATATATTTATTAATACGTCCGAAAAAAGGTAAATCTCCTAATCAACGATTAGAAGAAATCATCAATTGTCCTGTAATCAATTAAAATAATCCTTCAACTAATCCGATTAATTAATCAAATTAATTATAGATTTTCATAAAATCACATCAACAATTGGATTTATCGAAATTATATTGTATATCTGGTGATATAACAATGAAATCCTTGAATTTATCGAATGATGATCGTACAATATTAGAAAATAATATCGATATAATATTCCATATGGCAGCTAATGTACGTTTCGATCAAACATTAAAACAAAGTGTCTTATTCAATATTGGCGGTACAAAGAATCTATTAGATTTGTCAATAAATTTTAAAAAATTACAATTATTCCTACATGTATCGACTTCCTATTGTCATTGTAATATTACTGAATTAGAAGAGAAATTATATGAAGCACCACATGATCCAAGGTAAGTCAATAAATGAGTTCCAATATTATGAAAAATGATTTTGTTACAACTCAAATAGAGCAATAAACATTAATCAAACGCAATCTATAAACATCTATGTAGTCTTGGTTGCCTACAATGAATGTAGACAACCTTTTATACGTCTATGTAAAAAATGCCTATATATTTAAAATATTTTGAATAGGCAACCAATGGTACTTTTATTATGTTTTAGAAAAATTTTGGATTTAGTCAAATGGATGGATGATGATCTATTAGAAATGATAACACCGAAATTGATAAAGAATTTCCCCAATACTTATGCGTATACGAAAAATTTATCTGAACAATTGTTGAAAGAATACCAAAAGATATTGAGAAAAATCGTAATAATACGTCCATCTATTATAACAGCTAGTTGGAAAGAACCATTACCAGGATGGGTAGATAATTTGAATGGACCAACTGGTTTATTAGTTGGTGGTGGTAAAGGTGTTATACGTTCAATGCATTGTAATCCAAATTATTTAGCTGATATTGTACCAGTCGACATAGCTATAAATACAATGATTGCAATTGGTTGGAATAGTGCCACGTCAGCAACTAATAATAATAATAAGAATATAGAAATCTATCATATAACTGCTAATCACGTAATTTTTTTTATTGATAATTCAGTTATCATAATAATGTTGGATTATTATTATTATTATTATTAGGATGATCCGATTTGTTGGGGTGAAGCCTTAGAAATTGGTCGTAAACATTTCTATGACAATCCATTTAGCGTATGTCTATGGTATCCGAATGGTAGTATCAAATCTAGTTATCTCTTACATACTATAGCTGTCTTTTTCTTGCACATTATACCTGCGTATATTGTTGATTTTTTGATGATAATAACCGGAAACAGACCATTGTAAGTCTTTTTTAAATCTTTATCAGGGATGGATAATTTTTTGACTTTTGTTTCTTTTTCTTTATTTGTAGTTTGGTGCGGACTCAAAAACGTATCCAAAACGGCTTAGAAATCTTGCAATATTATACAACACGTCGTTGGTATTTCCATAATGATAACATAAAAAATATATGGGATGCAATGACACGAATTGATAAAGACATTTTCTATATGAATCGTCAAAAAATCGATTTCAATCGATATTTATTGATTTATGTATTAGGTGCTCGACAATATTGTATTGGGGAAAAACCGGACACTATACCTAAAGCACGGAAATTATTGAAACGTTTATTTTATTTGGATATTCTCAAGAATTTCCTAATTTTCCTATTATTCTGTTGGTTACTATTGAAAATAATTGAAAACTATTTTGGTAATTTTGAATTTATCACTAATTATATTGGTAATATTAGTCAAAATGGCGTCATCCGTCATATTAGCTATAACAATTGAAAGGTTCGGTTTTCATAATTTTGTTTATTATTATTTCTTTGGATTTGGGTATTTTAAAATTATTATCACCAATAAAACTGTATGATGGAAGCGATTTTTTTGTTTTTCTTTTCATTTTGATCATACCATAATTCAATAATTGACCTTGAATATAAATCTTTCAAAAAACAGATAAAAATCAAGGTCACATATTACCTATAAATAATATAACTATCTAATTTTAGTGATAAAAAAAAGGGAATTCCCATAGAACTGGTTGAAGATTGACTTGGGTCAAATACTTGATACTTAAATTTAAAATAAACCATTTTAAAATTAATAAAATAAAATTCTATTGGATTTCTATTACAAGTACACACTGTATAGAAATATAAATTACACACTGTATAAAAATATACAGGACGTTTTCGTTAAGAAATTAACATCGAACTGGAATTAATTGTAAACTGAATAAATTATTAATATTCTTTTATTTTTAATGAACTATAATTCTTTCAATGATTGGTTTATCAAAAAATTTACATAGATAACCTTTATTGTGATAATAAAGCAAAATTCCTCTACATATATAGTTAACGTTAACAATTAATAAAGATGGGATTCCCGTTGTCCTTTTAGAGAAAAAGTAAAATCCTGAATTTATCAACATAAGTGATTCCCATATTTTAATCAAAAAAATAATAAAATCGACCGCTATAAAAACGATTGAAATTCCACATCCAGCAACAGTTCATCATTGAATCTCATTTACAATTCAAATAATTGAAGAAAAAGCAAATAAAAAAATTGACTTAAAGTGAGTATTTCTACAAAAGCCCGCAATTATCGTTTATTTCACTTTAATGACCACATATTTAAGTGGAACTAGCTGTAAAAAAAAATAATTTTAAAAAAAAATTTCAGCCATGAATTTCCAAATTCCCGCAATTTTATTGGTTAGTCTAGCAACAATAATTATAGCTAATCCCTTATATGAAATTAATGATTATGATCAATTGATTCGTGTACGTCGTTCACCTGATAACAGTTGGGAATTTGATCCAAATATTGGACGTGGTGATGATGGCAATACACGTGCACAAGCTGCTATTAAACATACTGGCGAAAATCATGAATTTGGTGCTCAATGGTCGAAAGTTATAGCTGGTCAAAAACAAAAACCAACATGGAATGTTGGCGGGAAAATAACATGGTAACCAACAAAACAAAAAATTATTTATTATTATTTGAAATAAAACTATAAATAAATTAAACGTATATTTTAATTGGTCAACGATAGAAGCTCCCTCTATCTGTCAAATGAGTGTTATAGTTTACGAACATAACCTCAATTTGTTGGATGATCAAAATAATTTATGGTTACTTATCTGCCATTTATAACCTCAATTATGTCAATTTCGGAAACTAAACCATCTAGTATTTTATTATGGAACTAACGGAATTAAAATTTAAAAAAAAAAAACAAAAGAATTACGATACAATAATCAATAATTTCAAAATGGGATTAAATTTTAATTCAATTACGACAAAATAATATAAAAGGTTTCAATTTAACGGATTTCCATTCAGTTCGTTTTGGAAACTTTCTTTTGTTATATCATTAATATTTTAGAAACAAAAGCTAAAAATTCACCATCATGGGTATTGGTGATGTGATTCTATTTAAATATATAATTTTAATTTTCTTACTATTATTCTATATTTAAATTTGATTGGTCCATCGGATGCTGTTCTCTCTCTCATACGTTCAACGAGATTATACAAAAAAATCAATAAATCCCGGGCGATGCGATGGTAAGAATATCCCTTAACTTATCGCTCGCAACCCTTCAACCACATTTTTGACAATAAATGACGCAATCAAATCGGGCATCATTGCAAAAATTGAAAATAATAAAGAAATTGTGGTGCAAAATGTAGTGTTTATTATGTTAACGTTAACGCTAACGTAAGTGTTTTGAATTCAAACCATATAACACAAAATGGGTTTCATTAAAGGTTGGCTGTATTGTTTTCTATGGTATACAAGTATTTTAGCTGGTTATGCTGGTCTATTTTGCCCATTATTACCAATTCTATTTATATCAAACCGTCTTTATAGGTTATGTACAGATGTATTATTCACATATTGGCAATACTATCCTACGGTAAAGTTAACGTTATTACGTTTAAGTTTCATACAATTATATTGGTCTATTATTTTAATTTTTTCTAGGCACTGTTAGAATTTCTATGTGGTTGTGATATACAGATAACTGGTGACGTCATACGTACATGTGAAATGTCACTTTTACTAATGAATCATCGTACACGTACCGATTGGAATTTCTTTTGGCCAACAATCTATCATTCCATACAAGGACCGAAACGTTATCAATATTCAACCAAATTCATTTTGAAAGATATTATACGTCACATACCCGGACCAGGTAAATTACGTTGCGCTACAAGTGCGGAAAGTCCACTAATTCAATCATCAGTTATTCCTACAAAACTATAAATGCAACAGTACATATTTTTATCAAATCATAATAGTTGAGGCATAGAACATAGACCTATAATAGTCTCTCTCTTCTCGGGTTGAGGTTTACACTAAATGCCCCCAAGGTTTTTATTTAGTTCGAATCAATAGAGTGTCGTGAGAAATCTTGTTTAAAGAATTTACAGTAACTCTCAATTCTTGGTGCAAAACGTTGCATAAACTTTTTCGAAAAAATATTGTGGATCTTCCGCACTAGATGCTAAAATAGCGTAACATATGGCTAATCGAGTTTTGGTATCATTTTTTCCGCAGGTTGGGTGATGCAATTGACTTGTTTCATCTATATTAAGCGGTGTTGGCGTTTGGATCGTGGAATTTTCGAGAAATCCTGTAATTACATCAAAAATCTATCATATAAATGTTCAATACTTGTATTCCCGGAAGGTACAGACTTAACCAAAGAAACCAAACAATTGAGTGATCGATATGCTAAATTGAATCAATTAGAAATTTATGAGAATGTTTTACATCCACGTACAACCGGCTTTTGTTATTTAGCCAAACAGTTATTGGAAACAAATCATTTAGATGCTGTCTATGATTTAACTTTAATTTATCCAGATTTGGTACCACAAAATGAAATTGTTTTATTGAATGGTCGATTCCCTCGAAAAATACAAATCCATTTGGTACGTTACCATAAAAATCAATTACCAACAAATGATAGCGAATTGAAGAATTTCCTAATTAAATGTTGGTCGGATAAAGAAACGAATTTACGTAAATTCAAAGAAACTGGACAATTCCTAAATGGACCGATAATAAAGCGTGAAAATCACCATAAAGAATTGATTGTAGCATTAATATTTTGGTCAATATTACCAATAATTGTTTTATATTTATTTATTTATAATCAATATTTTCAATATTTAGTTATTTTCCATACCGCTTTTCTAATTTTGATCAATTTGCTAATAAATGGTTTCCAACAATTCGAAATTGGTTTGTACAATTTCAAAAAATCCATTAGACAACGATTTTATTGAATTTCAAGTAATTTGAGTTTCAAATTTCGCGCCATGTAACTCTTTACAGTTACACATATTATATAATAGATTATTATAGGTTATGAAAATAAATGTGTCAAAAGTTTAGTTAAATTTGAAACTCCTTATTGTAATTTCAAATTTCGCGCCATGTAACGCCCTAGTTATTTATAAACATATAAATAAGTTAATTATAACTGAACGAAACAAAAACAAAGTGAATTCTTGTGCCAAATTCAATGTAAATAAACTAAAATTGTAATTGTTGTAAATATTGTAATGCATTACTACACTTTTTTCCGACATTAATCGATTTTTATCAAATGGAAAAAAGTTTTGTTGAATGTCGTTGTTGTATCAAATTCAAATTTTTAATTTATTTTCAATAATAAATTAATTAATCTGTGTGTAGTTATTACAAAAATTATTATTAGACTTAAGTATATAGTTATTATTTAGTTTCAATAATTTATTGGAGTCAATGTTTTAAATATTTGAATTACGCGCCTTGTATCTACAATCAATCAAAACAGTGTATATGCATGTGTAATCTTGACAGTTGACTTGATTATTAATTATCTGATAAATATTTATTTTAATTATTAACAAATTGTTTCATTTTCCCCTCATTGAAAAGCTACATAGATTTAAATTAAGCGCCTTGTATCCCTCAATATAAAACAATTGAAATACACACAATGCGATTAGGTAATAAATTATAACCTAACTGAAATGAACGGAAATAAATGGTAGATAGTTATACCATGGTAAATTATAACCACAATAAAAAGAGGAAAACTATAAAGATAGTGAAATCTTTTATCAACATATATTTTGAGGTTAGGTTTAGTAATTGTAGCGCAATTTGAAGATACTTTAGAGAAATTTATTTGAATAAACTCTAATATTCACGCTATTTAGTTATACTTAAGCACAGACCGATTGCAATTGTTTGTTTTTTTCATAACCATTTTATTGTATATAATTATTGGTTGTGAATATACAGGCTGTCTCATGGCAAATAGACAATAATTGTTTCTATAATAACACGCTGTATATTTATAAAAAACAAACAAACCGAAAACTCGGCTCAAAACTGACATGGAATAATTCAGTTGAGTCTATTAAACAAATTATAATTGAAATAGTAATTTTATAATTGCACTTTTTTATAATAATAATAATTATTAATAATTAAATTGAAACAGTTGAATGTCGAAAGTCTAATTGTTTTTCGATAAACAACAAAACAAGCCAAAAAATGTCCACGTGCAATTACTTTAATAAACAAAATTCTTGGAATTATATGGAGAAACCCAACGAAAAAAAAGCCTTCTTCATTCATTTGTTTAATTTTTCCTTTTTTATTTATTTATTTAATTAGAAATATCTCTATCTTTATTTAACTAATTATATTGCAAATTTGAAAACGAAAGTTGTTAAAAATTACCATCTCTCTCTCTCATTTTTGTTTCTATTCCACCTGTGTTGTGTTGTGTGTTACGTTTCAATAAATTTTCGTCTGAACAAACTCAATTGAGAGAGTCTTCCAACAACTATCATAGTAGGCTGACGTTCATTTGTTTATTCTAATAAAAAACAAAATCAAAATTATATACGTTTGTTTGAATCATAGCATATTTGATTTTACAATAACGAAAAAGAAAAAAAAAAGAAATCTGTTCTTTTTTTTTGGTTATAGAAGATACATAACCTTCAATTAATTTAATTGGTAAATATATTTATTTCTATAATTTTGTTAATAATTATCGTTAATTCAAGGTAAATTTGTTTATAGAACAATGACGATTTATTACTTTATTTATAAATAGTTGCATTTTTTTCATTTATTGAAAATTATAAACTTCCGGTATTTCCCCGAATTGTCAAAAAAGTCGCCATCTTACGTTGCTATGGTTACTATAGTCCGAAAAAGTTGCAAAAACCAATCAAAGTTTGTTACAACCTTGATTTGATTCGCGCCAACTTTGTTTTCTTAATTTTTCTTTGAATTTATTTTAGTTTTATTTGAATCAAAATGAGAAAGTTATTTTTTATTTCCGGAAAAACCGGAAGTATTGCACAATTATTATTATCAATAATAATAAAAATAATAATAATAATATTGAAACGTCGACAATTTTGTGTTGAAAATATCATCAATTTAATTGCGATTAATCAATAAATAAAAATAACAATTAAAAATTTAACTAGCGAATTAACTGAAAGTTAAAAAAAGATGATTATTTATAATTATTATTGATTAAAAAAAAAAAAAATTGAATGGACATATAAATTTTTGTTTACTTGGAAATATTTTTCAATAGAAATTCAATCGATCCGGTTAAATCGCTACAACTATATAATAATAATAATAATAGAATCCTATATTTTTTAACTCGAGTTTAAATTAACATAATCAACCAATAATTAAGTCTATTATAGCATTGAAATATAAAAATAAATTTTTTTAATGAAATTATGTTAATTTTTAACCGAAGATTAAATCTTAACCTAATTTTTTGGTGTTCTTGTAAATGTAATGACAATATGGCCGCATGACCTTGAGACTATAAAAATCTAGGAATTTCTAAAACAAAAAAATTGCAAATAAACGAAATTAGAATCAACGCCAACTGTGAGAAATTTAAAAAAAAAAAGAGAATAATTACATAATTTTCTTGAACTGTTTCCGTGGAAATTTTCGATTATTGGTAAAACATAACCAAACTATTCATTCAAATTATATAAGACATTTTATATAATATCAATATGGCGACCTGGTTTTTTGTTTTGTTTTGGTTTTCCCTAATTTGTAATTCATAAATAAATTAACACATTTGAGTCTACATAAACATAATTTGTATATTGGGGAAATTCCCAATTTTTTTTTGTTTATCAGTTGACAAATTGGTATTTCATTTTCAAACAATTTTGTTTTGAAGAATAAAATTGAAGAAAATATAAAAAGAAAGTTGTGTTGTAATAATTTATGACATCAATTTGTACTCATTTAGTTTAATCATCAATTGAATGTCATCCGGTTTCAGACAGCCTTCATAAACAGCCTGTATAATCATGTGAAATACCGCAATTTATCAACACTCTGTATATAGACGGTACTATTCGAAAAAATTCTCGAATGATACCATTAATTATAGAAATTTTCAATGCCACGTGCCGTAACGTTGCACAACACCTCACCGACGTGTTAACAAACTATTCTAAATATTAACTAATTATGTAATTCAATTTTCCATACTCCAAATATAGACGGTATTATTATTTCTTTTTTGCAAAATCATTATAATTTGCAATGCTACATGCTACAATATTGTAACACTTGAACAGAGTGTTAACACACTATTACAAGTTATGATAATTTACATTACGATTATAAAAGTTGAGTCATTCTAAATATTTTGTGTCATCCGATTGTTTGGAGGCGTGTTATTGCATGTTATACGTCAAATTAATGTAATTTTGTTTTTGTTTTTCCAGGCATAATGATGGAATTGAGTGAAGATCTTCTAAAATATGACGATCGCATAGTTGATGGTTACCACGAAAAAACTGTTTTTATAACCGGTGGTAGTGGTTTTTTGGGTAAAGTAATTGTTGAAAAATTATTACGTTGTTGTACAACGTTGAAACGTATTTATTTATTATTAAGACCAAAGAAAGGTAAATCAGTAGATGAACGTTTATCAGAAATATTCAACAATCCAGTGAGTATACATTTAAAAATTAAACAATAACAATCAAGCAAGTGAAAGTCTAATTGATGTTTATGACGCAATTGACCTTGAAATGTTACATAACCTAATTCTTTGCTTTGTTTTACGTTTTGCTCATTTGTTCTAGTTATTTGATTATTTGAAAAAGACTAGAGGTGAAGATGTATTGAAGAAAGTGATCGCTATACAGGGTGATGTTTGTGAAATTGATTTAGGTATATCGTCGACAGATCGACAAATCTTAATTGAGGAAGTTGATGCTATTTTCCATAGTGCCGCTACTATACGATTTGATGAACCATTAAAAAAAGCTGTATTATTAAATGTACGCGGTACGAAATTTATGTTAGATTTAGCTAAAGAATGTAAAAAATTAATGGTAAGTTTTCTAGTTATTCATATAACTTTCATTTTTTTTTATTATTATAATTTAATTATTTCACCGGAACTATAATTATGTAAGCGCGAGAGAGAGAGATGATAAAAATAGGTTCTAATAATATAACCTATAATTATTATCTATAATAAAAATTAGGTTAGATATTTTTAAGTTGGTACACTGTTTATTTTTTAGGTATTCATCCATATCTCTACAGCTTATTGTCATTTAAATGAACGAATTTTATATGAAAAAGCTTATCCACCACCGGCTGATCCACATAAAGTCATTAAAGCTTGCGAATGGATGGATGATGACGTATTCGAAAGCATCACAGACAAGTAAGTCCAAAAAAACAAAAAAAAACCATATCAATCACAACCTGTATAAATTAAAATACAATAAACTATACAGGTCGTCATTGATGAATTGCTACCAAATCTATCACTATTTTTATTCCAACTGGAATTAAAGTCAAATATACAGACTGTAATTGATAAGTAGATATTGTAATTTTATTCCAAAATTAATTCAATTATACAGACTGTCATTGATTTGCTGTTATAATTATCTTTTTTTTTGTAGAGTTTTGGGCGATATTCCGAATACTTATGCCTTCACTAAAGCGTTAGGTGAAGCTCTAGTTGTAGAACAATTGGACAATTTACCAGCAATCATATGTCGTCCTTCAGTTGGTAATAATGATTATTATAACCTAACTTTTTGATGTTGTCTATTATTATTATTGTAGTAATTCCTATGTGGTTGGGTCCATTGCCAGGTTGGACTGATAACATAAATGGTCCAACTGGTCTATTAATCGGTGCTGGTAAAGGTGTTATCAGAACAATGTATATAAAAGGTGACACGTATGCAGATTATGTACCAGTCGATATCGCAGCAAATGCTATCATATTAGCATCTGGTGATTATGTTTATCATAAGTATATATATTTTATTTATATATTAAAAAAGAACAAACATCTAACTTAACCTCAATTTTTTGTTATTTTCATTATTATTTTTTGAGGTTATGTTATATTATTTTTTCTTTTTGTTTTGTTTTCCCAGAGGTATACGTCGTATTTACAATGTAACAAGTTCAGCTGAATATCAAGTATCATGGGAGCAAATTATCAATATTGGACGTAAAGTGATTGAAACGAAATTACCATTGAATTGGGTTGTATGGTATCCAGGTGGTTCTATGAAGAGATCCCGTCTAATTCATAATTTATGTTTTGTTTTTTATCAATTAATACCGGCCATATTTCTAGATGCTCTATTAATTATATTCGGATATAAACCAATGTAAGTATATCGCAACAT
Organism: Zonitis immaculata; assembly: GCA_037414775.1. NCBI lineage: Eukaryota > Metazoa > Arthropoda > Insecta > Coleoptera > Meloidae > Zonitis > Zonitis immaculata. Next base: position 12,655 of record JAZBGX010001502.1, read on the forward strand.
TCAATCACACACTGTATATTTGCATTTTCTTTTTTTTTATAAAAATAATAGTTATTCTGATACATTTTGTTACAATTATTATTAGGATGTTTTATTGTCATTTTTTAATGATAAGAAACATTTCTATCACACACTGTATACTTTATAATTAGTTGCTATGCTTATGAGTGATATGTTTTTGGTGATAATAATGACGAACATTACAATTACACACTGTATATTTGCATTAATTAATTTTTATTGGTTCATAATAATGAGACAGCAGGTTATTTAATTTTCTTTTTTTTTTTGATTTGTTTGCTGGTTTGTCTATCGATTATGATAATGATTTTTTGTGATGATGATGATGATGATAATAATAACAAGGTTTTTCATTAATGATGATGAGTGAGAATAATTCTTGAATTGTTTTTTTATTAATGATTATGGAAATGATCTTTGTTATTATCTTTTTTTTGTGCCAATGACGATGATGATGATTGATGACGATAAAGAGTCGGTGTCATTGATGATTGTGTTTTTCTTATTCCAATTTATTCATAATAATATGGTTTTTCCTCTTTGAAAATGACTGAAATTATTTATTGATGATTTTTCCAATGACGATTATTATTATTTCATCAATAATAATAATAATGATGATTTTGTTTTTCTATTGTTTTGTCTTGTTTATTGATAATTATGGTGATGATGATAACGATGATGATGATACTTAATTAATGATCTCGCATTCAAGTTTTCATAATTTTTACTTATGTCATTATCATGATTTTAATGAATATGGTTATAGATTTTCTTGATGACAACGATGATGATGATAATGATGATTCTTTGTTCTATATTTTCATGGCTTTTTGTGGGTGATGATGATGATAATGATTATTTGATGATTCTTTTTTTCAATCGCTTTAATTACAGCTTTTTGTGAGTGATGATGATGATTCTAATGATTACCATAAATTAATGATAATTTATCCATAATTTGCATGATAATAGTTGATAGTTTATAGTGAATGATTTTGTTAATGATGATGATGATGATGATGATTTTTTTGTTTCATGATTATAGTCTGATGCGCGTCCAGCGGCGTATCCGTAAAGGCTATGAAGTATTCGAATATTACGCAAACAATCAATGGGATTTCAATAATGATGCATCAAGACAGGCTAGGAATTTATTGAATCCACGTGAGAAATTCACGTGGAAAGTCGATGGTGATGGTATAAATTATGAAGAATATTTCTTAGATTGTGTACATGCTGCCCGATTGTATATTTTAAATGAAACCGATGACACAATACCAACAGCTAAACGACATATGAAAATGTAGGCAATTGAAAAAAATATCATTGAATCATTAGAAAAAAATCAACAACAAATCATTTTTTCTTTTGTTTTGTAGAATGTGGTGTGTTGATAAGTTGTGCAAATTTCTAATCGTATTTGGACTATTTTATTACATATGGACAAAGTTTTTTACCTCAACAACATAACCTCAATTGATGGCATAATTATTATTCAATAATAACAATAATTGTAATTAAATAAAAGAATAATTAGTAAAATTAATTGGTGGCAATTTGTAATGGTTTTATACGAATTAATTTAAATAAATTATTTCACAAAATTACAGCCATTTTCTTTTTCTTTTTCTCCAAAAAAATTACCAATACCCGAATCAAAATTCATTGATCTGTATATTAATATACAGATAAACGAAATTGAAAGTCAACATAGGGGCTAGAATCAATCTTTACAACAAAGATGGAACGATTTTTTCAAGTAGTTAGAAAAAGATCGATTAATCATAGCATCGACATATTTATTTATTGCATTATACAAAAAATAAATAGTATTGTTCAGATAAAGATGGAATTATTTCTGTCTAGCACATTATCTATGTGGATATCACGGTCTATAAGACCGTGGTGGATATATATAAAAAGATAGCTAATTGTAGACCTTGTACTTTAAGTTATTGATATAAAATTACATAAGTACTTGTTTTTTCCAAAAAAATTAAGAAAAATATGTCATCAATGATTAATTACTCAATGATTAATTGATTAATTGGAAATTAATAAGTGCTAGAATGTATTTTGCTATTTTATAGTTAATATCAATGTCGACTGTCATGTTTATAATCAATTATTTTTTGATTGGCCTACTACTGATGATTTCCTGAAAATTCTCCAAGCTATCTCCAAAATAAATTATTATTATTTATAATTAAATGAAATTTTCCAATGATGGCCAATCTAACCTCAATTTTATGTAATTTCTACAATCTGTTTCGAGATCGACCGTAGTTTGTCCTTGTTTTCTATTTTCTGGGTGTTTTTTTAAGTGAGAAAATTGGAAACACATTCGAGGATTGAACTGTGACATCTAACGACTAGTTTAGTATTGGAATGCTTTGTGAAAATGGTCGGAAAATTGGATGAATTTTCAATTATTATGCAAAATTGTTTCGAATACTACATGTACCTATCCTATAGTAGAAGAGTTTTTTGTTGGGGAAATTATCCATTTTCCGTTTCCAAAATGGCTAAGAATTGAATCAAATTGAAGGAAATTTACGGCAAATTTGTTTATTTATAGGTACTACGATGAAATGTTATGAATTTCGGCAAAAGCTATGGTTAATCTCGACCCAGGCTGTAAAATAGTGGAAAAATATTTCTATCACATACGCTACTCAAACGAGTTACATATGATTGTTGAAAAGTATAGATTGAGGGTAATTTTCCAAATTGCCGAAAACCTACAGGAACCATTTCAAGGCTAAAATGATCCTTCAGTATGTCGCAGTTCAAATCCTTCAACGCTTTTACTGATTTCTTCAATTGCAACATCCAGAAAATTGGGAAAATAAGGAAAAACTACGGTCAATCTTGAGACAGGCTGTATAATGAATTTTCAAACTTTCTACTAGAATTTTTTTCAAATAAATCTAATAAACTCCAGCGATACGTTGGATAATAAATTCTGTTAATTAAAAATTCAATTGAAGATAAATTAGTGAAACGTCCTGTATATTTTGTAATTTTGTTTACTATCAAAGAAACATATGATTTATATTAATAGTATTATGATTTATACAGGACGTGTATGGGAAAGTTATCCGTTTTTTTTCTTTGAGTAAATAAATAAACAAATAAATAGACAAAATAAATTTATTTTTTGTTTTATTGTTCTACTCTATAGAGCACATTCTTATTATTCAACTGTTTCATTATTATTGTTATTTATGTTTTTTTCCTTCCAAAATTGCATCCGATAAAAATTCCAGTTTACGAAAAAAGTAAAATAATAATAATAATAATAATAATAACTTAAAACATAAAAACGACAACAGAGGGAAAACATCTATATAAATGTATATGGAATAATAGTGAATGGTTAGATATTGTTAAGAAAACGTACGTCGTTGATTAAAACAACAACAACATATTCATCTTTATAATAATAATAATAATAATAATAATAATAATAATAACAATTTAGCGCTAAGGACGTCCAGTTAAATTGTTGTTACCTCTTGATCAACATTACTGTTTAGTTTATATTAATAATAATTTTAACTTGTAGTTAAGATTTTTAATTCTTGGTTTAATTGTAAGTATAATTTTTTTTCGTTATTCCAATGTTTCAATTGCAATTTATTAATACTTATTGTTAGTTAAATTTAACTAGAAGTTTATTATTTTTTAATTGAATTTAGTTTTGCCTTTAATCTAAGTCACAGTTAAATTTTATCAGTCAGTTAAATTTAAATTAACCAATATATTCAAAAATCAATTATTTTCGAGCTCTAATAAATAAATCTAGAGTTAAATTTAACTGGAAGTTTTTTATTATTCAGTTATATATAGTTAAATTTAATTTCCTAGCTAGAATTATTGGTCAGGTTATTGAAATTACTCTAGAAAAGTCAACAATCAATCATTAATCATTCCAATTAATGTATTATCTGTAGGCCAGATAACTTATAGTTAAAATTAACTGGAAGTTTATTATTCGTTATCATCAATAAGTTTAGGGAAATCATAGTAAAAATTAATTGCCGGTTAAATTAAAGTTAATCTACCAAATATAGATAAGCCACAGTTAAATTATTAATCATTATTTCATTGATATCGATTGATTCAATTCAAATAAAATAGAGTTTGGTTAAAAATAACTACCAGTTAATTTAATTTAACTAGCAGTTAAATTTTAACTGACCATTATATCAATTCGGTATTTTTCTCGATAGAATCGAATTTTTAACTGATGATTTCAAGACAAATGAATAGATTTAAATGTCAGTTAATTAAAGTCCGGTTTCCTATTAAGAAGAATAAATTTCAGACAAAATTATGTTGTAAAATTAATTTTATTCAAAAATTTAGAAGAAAAAAAATGAGAAAACAACCCATCAAGGTTAATAAGTAATCACATTTATCTACCAAATAGAAAAATTTGCAAAATTTCAAAATCCTCGATTTGTTCAAATGCCGATAGAGAAATTTCACCATTGAATATTAATCATAGCCATCGTGCTTTTTTTTTGTGAATTTATTGATCATCCTATAGAATATTTATAAATGAAAGGAAGGCGTTTTTTTTTTTTATGAAATTCAATGAAAATATTCAACTTTCCTTTTTTTCAGAGGCTTTTGTTTGTATTTTCTATTCTATTTATTATTTCGTATGTCATTTGGCGAAAATTGTCCAAAAAATTTCAACCATAAGTTAACTTTAATCACCAAAAAGAATGCGCAAAACTTAAAAGTGAAATCTTATACAACCCAATTACATAATTACATTAAAATTTTCCTGCAAAATTTAAAAGGAAAAGTTGGGAAATTACCGAAAAGCGAAAAAAATGTTTGTCCATTAATTTTCATTAATCCAAAATTTGACCCGAGAATTGAAGTAAATATTTAACTGACAATTAAATTCAACTATGATGTTTATCTAGAATAACAGACAAATATTTGTTCAAAAATAATCCACCAATAATTAACTTAACGTTATCTACTTCTATTATAATTCGTCAGTTAAATTCAATGGTCAATCAAATTCAATCTTTAATCAGCAATTAAAAAAAAAATAATTCCAGATTTAACCGGGAGTTAGAATAAATATTTATTTTTCAATCAAATTTAACTATCAGTTTATTCAAATTAATATTAGATAAATATTTGTTTACGAATAATTATTCACCAGTTAAAATTATTCACTAATTCAAAAACTAAATTTGATTGGAATCATTATTGGCAAGTTAAATTTAATTAGCGGTAATAAAAATTATACTAGACAAATATTTTATTGGAATTATTCAACCAATAGTTATTGTCGAATTTTAAAAGTTTCCCTCAATCATACT
>JAZBGX010001503.1:0-18029 GCA_037414775.1 Zonitis immaculata
CAAAACTAATCAACGTAAATGGATATATTGATTAGATTTATTGGTGACAAGAATGCGATGGTTTTTTGTTTTGTTTTGTTGTTTTACTATATGGTGATCTTCGAATTTTCTAAATTATAACGGAATTAGAAAGAACCAAAAACAAAAATAACCAAACTATTGTTTAATTTCATGAAGACGTTGAGAACAAAGCATAAATGTTATTAAATTACAAAATGATCGTCATTTATCTCGTCACAAACAAATGAATTTCGTTTTCAACAAATCTAAGTTTATAACGTAGAATACGAGGGATGATCGACAAAGTAACGATAAGTTATACAGATAAAAAAATTGTATGAATATACCGTCATATTTTGGAACTATATAGCGAAAAATGAAGTCAGAGCCGTCATCAAATACCTAAAAGAAATGTCAACCAAAGACATACAAGAAGCTGACTTGGTGGAAACATTTAGCGCCTGTTTTCCTCCATATTCTACAGCTTTATGTTGGTGCGCGAAGCTTAAACTGGAAAGAACATTCATAAAAAAAGAGCCTCGCTAAAAATGACTATCCACTTCCTTGATATCAGCGAAGATCTGAATTTAGCTAACAATAAGATCATAGGGATCTCATACGGCAGTGTATGGGCAATCTTCTGCGACGATACTCAGATTGATAATTGCCGGAGAAAACAAGAATGGAGTAGACATATCGGGGCGAATCTTGAATATTATCGGACTGATTCGGACAGACTCTTGACCTAATTTGAGACAATAAACGTGACCTGGATTTCTGCTAATCGACACCAAAAAAGTTGATAGTCGCCAGCCGCCCGCAAAAGTTTGTGGCGTCCAAAAAACGATTCTGATAGAACAGCTCGGTTAAGTATCGACAGAAAGAGGCGAGTGCTGTTTGATCAGAATTCAAAGCTGAAGGTGCTCTAGCCGCTATTCGAGATGTGGGTTTTAGATTACTTGAACAACCGTCCTACTCTCCAGATCTAGTTCCCAGTAATTTCTATATCCTTCCCTAGTTTAAGCAGTAGTTGAGGGGCTAGAGATTGGAAGACAATAGCGAAGTGATGGGTGCTGTGATTGCATTTTGGAAACATCAAGATAGATATATTTTTCTGAAAGGAATTCGTGCTTTAACAAAGAGATGGACCGAATGTATTGATTTGTTAGGAGACTGCGTTAAAAATAAATTAAATTCTAGCTAAGAAACATTGTGTTTTTCATATCGATTATCATGACTTTCGAATCATATCGATTATCATAGTTGTAACTAATGAAATTTCGAACAATTTAAATCTAAAAAGCTCAATTTTATTAATCAAAACCACAATACACATTGAAACTAGAATAGTATCTACTAACATCAATTCCGATATTAATTGATTCGATTAATTATAATTATTAGAACTGTATCGATAGTAATGTAGTTCCATTAGCCTATAACTTTTTGCAATCAGTAATGAATTGATTGATGTTATGGTCGGTAATTTCAAGTTCGACAAAGAAAAATGTATTCGAATAATTACTATTGAAAATTTTAATACGGGAATAATACTCACAGCACAGCAAATTCGACATGCTCAATTTATTTTCGTAACTCACAGAGTTTTGTTTTTATACAAAATGACTTCCTTGAAAAAAAATATTTCTCAACAATAAATTTCAAATAGAATGAAAGTCGACATGATTGATAATAAAGAATGATCATTTGATTTAAAAAAAAAAGCTGAGAAACCTGGATATATCTAATTGAAATAATTAGACAAAGGCGATCATTTGATGCGGAAAACATTTTCTTTTGCTCAATTTTTGTTTAGTATCTTGATTAATATTAATAGATGTTTGAGCTGATATAACGAAAGTCAGAAATTATCCTGTCAAAAAAACGGGAATTAACCGGAAATTTTACAATTTCTCTATACACTATGGGAGTCATTAATTCGTTTCTAGATAAAATAAAATTTGATATTAAAATATTTCATATTTCTTTATTGTTTATTCTTTCTTGTTTCTGTGAAATTTATACTTTTGAATATTTAAAAAACAGTAAAACCAACCACTTGAGATTCAACTCCGTAAATGTACTCTTCAATATTTAACTATTGGTTGCTTCTCGGAGTATCATTATCAAGATTATACAGTGATTTGATTTTCAAAAGTTTATAATCAATCGAGATTAACTTGACCCACTGAATAATAGAAAAATAACAATTTACATAAATTTTACGGTAACAAAATTTTGTACAGTGAAACGTACAGTGTGATAATTATTGTTTTGGTGTCCACTAAGGGAGGTTTGAGGAAGGTTTATCTGTAATCTTGATGATTTGCACAAGCAAGATTAGAAGAAGTTATCAGAAGAGTCTGCTTTATGTTTGAGATTCATTTATTTGACATAATTACGTCTGTCGGCATTTACATCATCATATTGTTTGTCTAAAATAATTGAGCATATAGGAGCGTGATTAATCACAGACGATTTGTAATGTTAAGTACGAGAATATAATTAATCACATCTCGAGGCCGAATAAAAAAATACGTTGTTGAGTGAAATATTTGTTTATTATATTAAATATATTTTTGTTCCATTCATAATTCTTTTCTCCATTCAATAATCGATCTATTCAACAACTCATGGGGTCTATTGTTCAGATTTCGTTTGATTCCATATTTATTATCCATGGATTTGACAAAAGGTGTTTTCTCTAAGATTACCGTAATTCTCTTGCACGCTAAAGTTTCGTTTATTGGAAAATTATAGTTTGGGAAATTTAGTTGAAATACAATCGTTTTATGTTGTAATTATTAAATTTATGATTTATCGTACCCGAAGGTAGATCACTTCAAAGCAAACATCAGAAGTATTTAGCGAATGTTTCGAATTGAATAGTGCTGCAAAAATTTAACTGTATATACACAGTCGATGATAGACAAGTTGATTTTTGTGACGTTTTTCGTAAAGATTCTAGTTAACATGCACGTTATGTTCAAACGTTTTGAGTGATAGACGATACAGTAGATTTCCGTTCTACGTCGATTGACTTTACACGATTTTGCTTACATGCGATTATATATTTGATATCAAAACTTGTATTATATGGATGAGTTCGCATTCTACGAGGTCATAAAAATATAGGACTTTCCAATTAGAATGTCATAATTTCCAAATTAAAGATAAAACACGTTTTTCGTTCAAAAGCGTCTCCGACTTATCTATTGTGAAAGATTACAAATTGCAATTTAAATCATCTGACCCCGGCGGCCAAGTGGTTAGGTCGTTTCGAGAAATTTGTCTTTTTGACAAAACTATTGAGCTTGAAATGAGCCTTCTCTAATTCTTTTGTCAGTTGCATTTTATCTGGATGCAAGTCAAAATTCCAAATTCAGTCCTAAAATTCGCCAGACCTAGCTCTCGCGAGTGACGATTAACCGAGACACTGTCGTCGCTTCTGTTACATTTTGTTGAACGGCGGTACGATTTTCAAGACTTCTAGCCGGAGTACCACAGAGAGTGAATTCATTTTCAAAAATTGTACAATATCCAATTTTTCTTTCAGCGAATGTTAAACATGATTGAATACCAAATGTTTCTGAACACAATTGACTAGAAATGTTGAAAAACCGATATGACCGCCATATGCTGTCAAAGTTAAGTTGTTCCTATTGGGAAAAGCTCATGACTTTGATAATGTAGAATACTGAACGCCTTTCAATGAAGGTATTTGAATTTGGATAATTAATTTTAATCCATAGTTTATTATCGTCTTATATTTGACTATATACAGGATGGTCCACCAGAGGCTTTTCTGGTCTTGTAGGAACTCTGGTTCTAATGGAGAGAAAACAAATGCACTCGATGATCTAGAGTTTGGGAAATCGTTTTAACGGCAAAACATGCTTTAAATGTCACAATTTTGATCGTCGAGTCCATTTTTTTTTGCACCCACTAGAGCCAGAGTTGCAAGACCAGGAAAGCCTCTGGTGGACCACTCTGTATAGTAAATGATCTTCGAGTCATGAATTGTACGAGTAACTAACTAGGATTTGTATTATTATAGCCGGAATTTTAGAATCTTATCTCGTCTATTGTTCAATTTTAGGAGATTTAGTTTTATAAACGAGTTGTTGTTGTTGATTGTCCAACAGAAGAAAAATAAACGCCTATAAATTATTTATGGCCCTATTTCTAAATTTTGTAATCCAACAAATTAAGATAAATGATATTTTACGCCTGTTATTCATGATTCATATTCAAAATATTCATCATTTGAATCGATTTGTCAATATTTGGATTGCTTTTTGAATTTGGTTCGATTATAAAATATTAATTACAATTACAAATTCCCGAAATGACTTACTCATTCAATTCGTCTACCATCAGCATTTAGAGAATTAATATTACATTAAACTTATTATTAATTATAAAAGCTGAATAAACAACTCGAATATAATCTTTGGAATTATATAATATAAATTTTAATGCTATCATGTTTGGACTATTCACGGAAGTACGGTTAAAATTACATGATAAATGTGGATTAGTTGCTAAATATGCTCTACTTGGAAATCGATTTACATCAAAACAAATATATAAGTTTCTGATATTATGTAACAACTTTAATTAATATAGATGATTTTTTTGTTTAGAAAATTCAACAGCCTAAGACTTTAACTAAATGCGATACAAAATATTTTCGAATACACAATTCTTGTTCGTGAGAGGATTTGTTTCAATCCAGACATTGTCACGCCTGAAATATCCTCCCTTCTACCAATTCTATTTGGTGTTGGTAGATGTAAATAGTTGAAGTGATCAAACATTGGCAAAACTATTTCTGTAAATTATCATCGATCGATGTTTAAATAAAATAGGGTTAGTACAATAAACACGCCTACACCATCAATCATGTACAAAATAAATTTCAATCAACCTTTTGAGAAATTTATGTTAATTCAGCTGAAAACAAAATTTGCTATAAGCTTAATAGAGGAATTTCTTATATTGTACTTTGAAATTTTATTAAAATCTTTTTTAATGATGTTGTCAAGTCGAGTTAAATTTGAAAGGATTCTTTTCTGTTGTGATTTTTTGTATCTGGTGTATGCTGTAGAAATTGAGGGTCTTTGTTGTCGTTGCACACTACTTTTACATCAAAATAGTAAAAAGAACAGTCTGGAATTTATGCAAAATATCACCAGATGCTACCTTCTAAAATAGACAAGAGCTTGGATAAATTTTAGAGTAAACATTTTGATTGGTGGATAAAATTGCAGTCAAAGAAAAACTCTCAGGAATTTGATAAAAATACCAGGTCTAGCTTCTTTTTTGTCCATTTCCACCCGTAGCTCTAGTGACGGTACAGGAGGCTGGCTGATCTACTTTTAAAAAAATTTTTTTTTTTGATCACAACAAATATCCGATTATCATAACTTTTAGATCAGCTCTCGTCTAATTCCAAAATTATCCAAATACAACGACATCAAGCCGATTTTCATACAAATCAATATAAATACAATATTCAACCTGGAATTTAACCCGGCGCCTCCACCATATTTCCTACGCGTATTTCAATTTGCAACCTTTTGAGATACTAAACATAATAAATGAGTCTTTCTATCTATTAGGTCTTTATTCAAAAACCTGATACACATTATGAATAGTCTACAAATGTTTCAATCAAATAATATAGGCCTCGCGAAGATAATTGGCTTTGAATTTATATTCATCTACTTTACGAAATTCTAAGAGAAACTACCGAAACTTGTTGCGTAAATTATGAATATTTGAATAATATTCCAGTGGAGAGATTTTCAATAGCTATTCTATAACAGTGATACGAATTTCGTATGTAATTAGCTTAGAGTTTATAGTAAATATTTTATTACTTCAATATCATATACCGGTTGAGATTCTGTTTTGGAGAAATGGTGAAAGCGCCGGGTTAATGTACCGTTTATTGCCATAAAATAATCACTAAACTATATATTTTTTTACAACTCATTTCTAATTTCATGTATAGAAACGATTATTTGTGATGATACGCCTAATACTATAAAACGGTTGATGATTTTTCAATAAAAGAACAATGAAATTGGATTTTTTTTCTTTAATAATTTATTATATATTTAAACATAATATTTCTCTTGTTTTTTTATTATTGATGGATAAATGACAATTGTATAGGATTCATGTGGTTTGTTCTGGAATGTCGGGAACTTATTTTCATATAAGAATAATCAAAATATTCGTTATGAGGAATTTTTTAATAAATATTTGTGAACCGTTTTCATTCTATTTGAATTAATCGTACATTTTGATTTTGCGATTCACCTCTATATATGTATAATGGAATTCAAATAGATTTTCTCCCATACAAAAATGTGAAATAACTTACCTTTCGTTTAGATTTTGCCATGCGTTGATCCCGAGAATTTTCAGCTTCACCAGGTATTCGATGACACCATATTACAACTGCTATACTTGTATACGTGAATAATAATACAATAGACGGTATCATATATTGTAGTACCATTAGGATTTTTGTATAAAGGACACCATATTCTTTACCCACTTGTGAATAATCTTCTTGACATAAATAACTGCAAAATATCGAAAATCATCCAAGAATTTTATATTGTTAGAAAGTAAACACTAATCAAGCGATTCTCTATTCGAATTTTACCCAATATTTACAATTTTCTTTCTAAATTTTTGTTGTCTAGCATAACAAGCAAAAATGTATATAGTCGTTCGAGATTCTTTCATCATTGAATAACGGTCGTTGGGAGTTTTACTACGATAATAAACAATTCAAGATGCTTTTGGTCCTCGTGTTGCGATAAAAAAAAACCACGCAGTTTGTATTTCTAAATATTCGAACAACTCCAATTCTATTTCTGTTTTAAATATAATACAGTTCGCTCAAAACTAAATTGCAGTTTCTGACAAACTATAACTAATACTTGTAATATTTTCACAGCTGTAGCCAGCTAACAGCTCTCATTTTATTTGCTCTAGAATAATGAGTTTCCTATCCTCAGGACGCAACAAAAATTCATTCCATAACTATCGTGAACTGTTTTTGGCAAACTATATGTTCATAATTCAGTGTAGTGTAAAATTTGAGATAAATATCGAATCAACTGCAAATTTGATTGAAAATTTCATAATTCCGCAATACAGTAAAACCTCTTTCGGACGGACATCTACCACGAAACAAGAAGAGCCTGTTTGAGGGAGGAGCTACTGATTTTTGTAGGGTCTATTGTTTCTCAGAATATCGGCAGCTTATTGTTTTTTATTTATTTTGAAGCTATACGGCGCTTAGAGAATTATTTTCGTTTGCACCCAAGAACAGTCGATTTCTCGAGAAATAAGGTGTTCGTGTTTAATTCATCATCCATAGAAATAAGAAAATGTTTCATTATCATTTAAATTTGGAAAAATAAATTGACGTTCACATTAAGTGCGATGTCAAAGAATTTCTCAATTTAAATTCGATTTAAATTGAATCGATTCAACTTTATCTTAACTAGATTTGAATTTCTAATGTTCGAGATAATTTAGCAAGCATACAGACCGTAGATATCTTCAAATTATACTATTTTGACATATCTATTAATCGATACAGCTAATATTTGGTAATTAATTAATTGTAATTTCAAACTAACATTTGAAAAGTTAATGATCGACATTTCAATTATATTATTCATTTATTTTATAACTAGATTGTTAAAACTTTAACATTTAGCTTGAATTCAGAGCTTCTAAAATTGAATAGTATCTCTAAAATTAGATTAAAAGATTTTCAAAATAATACAGACAAGCTCATAGAATTAATAAAGATTAATTTGATATTCTACTTTAGTATATTTATTATTATTATGATGGTATTGCATGCTTTATAGATTCGTTACTAGATATTCCAACAATAGATAAATTCTCTATTTACCGAATTACAAAGAAATTTATCGGTTCATATTTTCTCTATCCCTTTTCATATTTGCCATAAATCGAATTGAAATAATATTTGATAAATTGAACGTGATAGAAGCGTGCACTATCAAAGATCAAATCGTCGTTCATCTATTATGGGAAAATAATAAAATAAAATGGATTGTATATCGATTATATTGATTAAATTGAATTATACGAATTTTATTGGAAAGATTTAGATTTATAATAATGTCTCTTAGTCACTATCGAAACAACGCAACAATAGAGATCCTCTAAAAATCATAAAGCTTCATAACTATACCTTTTTTTATTCTCTAGTAAGTTATAAAATTCAAATTGACAGATTGCCATTGGTCCAGTTTCCAGTTATGGCCCTAAATTTCTGAATAATCTGATAAAACACATCCATTTTTAAGTAATAAATTCTTTCTAACCCTATTGATGATATTATCCATAACTTAATGAATTTTGGAATCTTATCGAATAAATCCCGACATCATTTTATCATATAATCAATTTGTCTCGCATCGAAATGTGTAGAGTGTGCTCTAGGTAGCGTCAAAAATAACATTACGTCAACTATTCTCCTATCATCAACTATTCCTGGACAACTATAGAAGATAGTTTTAATATTTTTATAAAATTAAGTAGCCTTAAATCTCAACTTAATGCCCCACTTCTGTTCCAAATTTTGGAAAAAATTCAGAGTAATGCAAAAAAAATTACATTAAGGACTGTTTGTTCTTAGACCAGGGCGCATCCACCATTTTTATAATGATGAATCTATTAGTATGTTGATTTTTACGGTCCAAACTAGCGGAATTACAAATAAAAATAATTAGCAAATTCGAATTTTCTAATGTTGATGATTTTTTTTATTCAAGTCACGCTCCTATCGTCAATCAAATTGTCCAACATTTGTAATAAACATTTTTTTTCCAATTATACATGTAAATATAAATGCATTTTCATCAAACTAAAACCGGGAAATGTATTTTAATTAAAATGTCACCCTACGTCCCGACAAGAGCATATAGAATTTTATAACATTATTCTGACGGAATGGCGAATGATTCAGTCAGGAAATGTATAGAATTCATATGCATAATTCTATACTATTACGATTTGTCGATCATGAATAAAGCCCTATTTTGGTTATTTAAAAGAAAAGCTCAATTTAATTAACAATAAGAGCTGATTTTTATCGTTTTTCTTTGAATAATTTTGGTAATTTATATGCAAAAATTACATGTGAAATGAACATTTCCGTTATTTTTGATAGAAAGAATTTAATGAAACAATTATTATTTGGAATTCTTATGGTAATTTTATTTGCGGAATGGATATTATAAATAATTGTTTTTTAATATTTATGAATAATTGAATTTATTCATAATCAAGTTGTGGAAATTGATGGAAATATTTTTGTCTTTTCGAGGGCAATACCATATACAATCATTATTCATGTCGTGTTTCAATTTGTGGCTGTTGAAATTCAATTAAATTTTGCAAATAAATTCACAATATCCGATATATTATTAGTGTTTTTTTTTTCTCTTTCAAGAAGGAATATCTCAATATTTTTATACTACATACAAGGGGTTATTTTAGAGGTCACAAAAAGCTAAAGAAACTAGGATAGGTGAGAAACATTGCACGCTGGTGCAAGGATTTCAAGTCGGGCAGAATATGTACAGAAGACGACCATCCCCGTCCTACACCGGAAAAAATGTGCAAAAGGCCGAAAATCTTGTTCTACTTGACCATCACTCTTTTAGCTGCGGATAAGCTGGACAAGAGAGACACTATTACAGACTCTTACAACGCTGACCAAATAGAAAGATCGCAGAAATTCATCGAGAAGGAAAGGAACAGGAAACTGCACTAGGACAGCTTACCCGCACAAAAAGCCGATAGCCGCTCTTCCAGGTGGGTCTTTGTAATTGATCGAGTACTGATCCTATTGTGCATCGAAACCTATCAGTTTCACGGGCTCAAAAAGCAATTCAAGAGTTAAATTTTTGAAGGCAATAGCGAAGTGATGGCTGCTGTAGAAGTATTTTGAGTAAGTCAGATTGAGATTTTTTTTTTAGAAGGATGAGATAAAACAAATGTATTATTGTGTTTTATATCGATTAACATTACTTTTGGATTACTTCTTGTAGAGATTTAATTAATTTTTTTCCCTTTAGAAATCGTATCTATACGCAAAGCTTTAATGTCGTTTGAAACGTGAACGTTATCAGAGCGTTGAATTTTTTATTGAATCTCATTTTCGTCACTGATTATTTGGAAATCCTCATTTTGGCTCAATGCGTATCCAAATCAATCTCGAGATCTCCATGGTTAAGCCAATAATAATAATAATAATAATGATAAAAGTTGATATATGTCTCCATGAATATTAAATTCATCGAAATACTTGGTTGTATTGTTCAACTTTGGAGATTTCTTGCCACAATCCATTAAAGATTCGATAGAGTGATCGGTTTTTTGACAAATGAAATCACATTTTGGAGAGCGAATAAAAGAAATTATCAAAGTGGTTGAAATTTTCAATACAGAAACTTTTAATTGTTTATAATTATTCAAGAAAATTACGTTCTTTTTTTCTGCTCTGGTTCATTTTATCAAGTGGGTTCTAATTATTTTTTTTTATTATTTCATCAAATTCCTAAAACTGAGAAGTTTCGAGAGAAACAACGAATGTTAGAAGCTTTTGTTAGATTGGTAGTAAAAGTACTTCAATTTATTTGGATCAATAAAAACTGCTAAACGGTAAGAGATCGATGTCGTATGAATTAACAATAAAATATTCTAGAAAAATATCAATGAACAAATGTGAAAAAAATATTTGCGATCTCTTTTCAATTCACATTATTCCATAGAATCTCCTTTTAATAGAACAAAGAACACATGAATTCAATAGAATTAAGACTTACATATTACAAATTTCGTAGAAGCTCCTATCGCTCGAATTCCCACTACTCGGTTGTGTTAATGTAGCAAATGTTCCTGTTGGTAATACAGTTATACCAGCTATTAACCATACAACAGCAATAATTGATGTAGCACAAGATTTCGATATTCTTGGTTTCAATGGCCACATAATTACCATAAATTTATCGATACTTATAGCTACTAATGTATAAGCACTAACAAATACTGATAATGCTTGTGAATAATTAACAACTGGACATAGAAAACTACCAAATGGCCAATATTGTTCTAATAGAGCTACAGATGTAAATGGTACACAAAGTATTGTTATTAATACATCACCAACAGCTAAATTCATTATAAAATAGTTTGTTACTGTATGCATTCTAGGTGATGATAGAACAATATAACATACAAAACCATTACCAATTAATGACACAACAAATATTATGGCGTACATTGTATAAACAGCACTTTGGAAATAAATCGAAGCTAATGTACTGTTCGGATTTATTATCACACATTCAATAGTACTACCGTTATCAGTCGAACTGTATTCCATTTTTTTTTTGTTTTGTTTCTAATTGGATCGCTCACTATTTTCCGCAAATCATTGAAATCCATCAAAATCCAAGCATATTGTATAAAAAAATAATCTTCCACTAGTTTTTCAAAATCGAAACTACGACAATTCCAATTATTGAAATGTTCTGTAACAGAAAAAAAAAAATTCAAACTAATGAATTTCACAAATACGATTTTGTGATAAAAATAATGACACCAGTAATATACTGAGTATACTCATTTATCATGTTCCTTAGAATTCATTTTGTTCATGTCTAAAGTTTGATTAGTTTATTTTCAAAAGAACGAAAAAGAGAAGCAGAAAAAAAAGGGCGAGCATTGTGGAGTTTTAATAGAGCTGTATTGCAATGTATTTTAAAGCATTCCATTATTATTATTTAGGAATTTCCAGTTGTTACAGTTGTTTTATTTTCAATAATTAAGTGTTGAACTTCTGACAACTAAACTGTTATTTAAGATTTAATGTATACCATAAATTATGGTAAATCTAGGAAGTACAACAAAAGATTTGTTGTGTGGTTTTAATTAAATAATGAACAATTTTGTTTGGAATAAACATACAGTCACGTTGTTGACACTATAGCATTGGAGATGGTAGGTTCTCATTGAATGCAGATTTATTATTTGCTTCAGAAAAAAGATTACGATCGAGAAGATTATCTGAAAGACAAGGTGGAAGTGTGCTGTTCAACAGAGCCAGAAACACCTGTTATTTTTGTTCTTTCTCTTAATTATACATAATTATCTTGTCGATCGTCACGCCATTTGCTTCAATAAGAGATACCTACTGCAGACGAGTGTCAAGACCTGTTACTAACACTATACAGTGTATAGGTAAGATGGAACATTTTTTATGAGAATACATTGAGAAATTGATGCTCTACATTTTTTTCTTTTTAGTAAATTTGAGAGCACAAAATATTTCGTGATCTTTTATCTTGAATATCTTGAGTAGCAGACACTAGATTTTATGATACTTTTGGGCTAACACTAGGGACACACAAACATTTTTCCAACGTCTATATTACTGCCGTAATATCTCGTATCTCGTCCACACTTATATCAAGAGAACCAACATCAGTAATACACGGACGTTGAAAATACGCTCTGTGTGTCCCTAGCGTAACTCATAAAATTTCAAAATAAAACTTTAAACAAATTTATTATCTTTCATTTCGAGGTTAAATCCTTATATGACTGGACTATGAATATTGTCTTATAGAAAGCAAATATTTTTTCTATACTGTTCCAATAAGTCGAATGAGATGATGAATTTTTGAATTCAAAACAAGCAATTGCATACGAATTAGAGAAAAATCAATTAAAATATTTTGGAAAGCTCTGAAAAGTACGTGGATATAATGAATCAATTTTTCTACGCTATACAACTACAATTTAATTCTATATTTATAAAATCGCCGATCCAATTGAATTTTTCCCGATGAATATTCATGAGTATTGTTTATTATGAGAAAACGGGAAACAAATTATTGAGTCAAAATATTGGTTTTTCCTGGATCTTATTTTCGAAAATATTTCGGGAAAAAGAAAAAACTGCATCTTGGGAGTCAGGAATATTATAGAGAGAGACTTCATAGATCTCTAAAAAACGTATGCTTTAGCATGGTTACATTTTGGATCAAAATAAAACCAACATTTTGAATCCTTAATTAATTATTTTAATTGAACAATCACGATAAAATTTTCACAACGCCCATAAACTTTACACCCATAGAATAAAATAATCAAACCTAATTGTTCCACTTTCTATAAAGTGGCTATAATAACTACTAATGATATTCGATCAATACTTTCAGAAAAATGATTGAATTTCCAGAAAAATTTCGCCATAAATCATATTTCTCACCGAATTATTATACAGAATCATAAGATAACGATAACAATTGTTTGTTTGTTTGTTCAAAAAAAATTGCATTATTCACACCCAAATTACATAAACAAAAATAATCATTATCAACAACAATAAAATATAATATATTCCATAAATTACTTTTCGGCATCGTTCTCTTTTTTCGTTGGCTTATATTATTACAATTCAGTAATAAATATATGAAAATAACGATACTAAATCTCTAAATTATCATTATTATTACTCCTTGAAATAGAATCGACAAGGGATATCGAAAAAATAATATTAATGGCATGTTATTACGACGACAATGAAGGAAATACCAATGATTGATTCAAAATGATTATTTAGAATCAAAGATATTAGCAAAATGAACAAATAAGTTTAATATCCGGCTTGTTTTATTACATAAAATCATAAAATGGTTAGAGCTATATATATATTTTTTTGGTCGAAATTTTGGTATAAATCTTCGTTTAGATATTTGATGACGACAATTTATTTGCCAATAAATTTTTTGATGGTGTCATTTTCGATTTAGAGTAACCAAAAATACTATAAAAAGAAAACCGAATTTCCCCATTTTCGCATCCATTGACTGATATGACAATAGCTTTATTGAAAATACCTGCAATTCTCAATGTTGGTGGGTGAAAAAGTTGATATTTTTATTGTAACTTGTTTTTTTGCTATCATTTCAAGAGAAATTGATCGATAAACTATCCGATTCTACTTTTTTCTTGTAGTAACTAGAAATGAGCCCTAATTAGCTGGATTTCACAAGAAAAGGATTTTTCAAATGACTAACAATCGTTGAGAAAATAAATTTTTAATTGCTTCAAAAATTAATTTAAAATTCCAGTAACATACGGTTGATTATTTGGGTATATGTCGATTGCACCCGGCGGTCAGCTTACCCCTTTACGGAGAGCAAAATGTATCCATAATTGACGGATCATTTACGCCCCCACAGAAAATGACTACTTAGCTTTAATAAGTTAGGAATTCGCCCCCAAAAAAAATTAGCGTTTTTCTTAAGAATTTTCATGAAGTGGTTCTATCTTTCTAGTTTTGACGAAATAATTGTTCAAATCAATAAATAAAATTTAAATTCATCCTTGTATTACAATAAAAATAAGTAATAATTCAACCACAATATTAAATAATTTTTGAGGGAGTCCATCCAAATTTCCCATATGATATGAATTCTACTAGAGGGAAATTGAGTCGAGTTTTTTTGTATTTTCTAATTCATTGATTAAGAAAATTCCTGATGTAGTTTTTTCCACAGATTTAACTTTGATATCCCATTGAATACTTATTCAAATTGGAAAATTGCCAATCATATATAAGTACGATATTGTTATTCTTGGTTTAAATCAGAGCTTATCAATGTTTCGGTCAATTTTTCCAACCGTTTAACATTTTACGACGATAAAAATGATATTTACTAAAATTCTATAGTTTAGTATCGATCTTGATATTGATAGCTATATAGTATAGTTCATTATTGTAATTTTATTTTGTGGTAAACTATAACAGAATTATTTTTTTTGGGAAAAAGTTTCAATAATCCAAAAATCGATCACCCATTTGCAGGAAATAATCGGAATTGTTCAACCAACATTAATGATACGGAAAACAATTTCCTGCAAGATTGGATAATTAGATATATAGTATAATGGAATAATATGCGATTCAATTGTCAATCGTTATCTCGATCGTTGACCAATATTCCAATGAATAACAACTGTCTGCAAGTGATGAATAATTATTTGAATGAAACAATAAACTAAACACTATACTGGAGAATGATCGCGAACGTGATGTTAAATTTCTAGAATTTGTAGAATCGATGATAATAAAAGACCATCATGCCAAAGGATGGACTAGAATTGCTCAGATAATTCAATTATCCTATCATTATCGAACAAACGGTCAAAATTACGGAGATGCAATAGAAATTTCGTCAACGAAATAAAATACGTGAACTGTTAAAATTAATTTTAACGTAAAATGATGAATAAATTCGAAAATAACAATAATAATGAATAATAATTATTTGCTTTTAGTGCAATTTTCGATTAAAATATTGATGAACTCTTACTTCGTAGCTTTAATGGACGTATTTTTTTTAATCACTAAATTCACCACTCTTAACTTTGAATATACTTGTTGAATTGTTTAGTGGAGAAATCGAGATAAATCTTTTTGAAAATGTTTTTTTTCTCGAATATATTATTAATTTTAGTTAACTAGAATAGTAGAAAGCTCGCACGCTACTATATTCACAAGCTTTCAAGCTTTTCGTACTTCGAAGTTTGAAAGCTCGTCGAGAATACGCTTGCGCCTTTATAACATAATTTTTATTATGATTCTAACTTTTAGACAATTCCATTCTATTTAAATTCAAAGATCATATTGGGATCTATCGATAAAAATAAAATAAAATTGATAATTATCATTTTAACAAGTTGTCAAACTCAATTTAGAACACTTAGTAAGATACTTAATATTGCGTGCTTTTTGAACTAAAGCCGCATATCCAGCAACTTTCCATCTGTAATTCTGCATTTAATGAATAATAATTTGTTTCAAATAGAAAGTTAAAATTAACTATCAAACTTTAAGCCGCACGCTCCGTCTAAAGCTGTGATTTCTTTCTTCATCATTGATTCTGTCCAACAATCTAAAATATTACGTTTTTACTAACGATTCGATTAGCTTTACGCCATTTATGCTGTAGTTCATTCAAATTTAAAACGATCATGTTGCTGACATTACAGAATCTGTCAAATTTAAAGAAAACCATCGAACTATACAGTTTTGTTTCAGAATTGAAGCTCTGGTTGTACAATTTTTCTCTACTATCTCTTTAAATTTGTTATAGCCAATCAAATGAAAGAGATTGCCAGCAACGTAGGTTTGTTGATAATAAACAATAGCTCGTCAATTTACTAAATAAATCAATCCAAACATCAAATCGATAATCACATTCAATTATTTCTAACGAATGATGAATTAATTTATATTTTCAAAGGTTGATTTGGTAAAATTGAATAATTTATCGAACGGAAATTGAATTTGAATCCAAGACAATCTAATATAACAACTGAAATATGAAATATTGAGCTTCATCCATAATATAATCGAAATTATTAGGCAATAAGTTGATTATTGAACTTGGTAGTTCAAAATCTCTAATAGAGGTACGGTAATTATCAAAAATAATATATATATATATATTTTTAATGGGAGAATCGAATTTTAATTTTACAACACTTTTTGCCATGCATATTCCATTTATAGTGGTTTAATCCTAATCAATCATAATTATTGACAGTATTAAGTGTGTCCTTATTGCAAGTACATATTAATTTGTCATAATAAAATGGACAGTTGGCATTCTTTACATAAAAATTATATGAATGATAAGCGATCATTTAGATAAATGATATTATTTAATTAAAATACTTATAGACTATTTATAGTGTGTTCAAGTTCTCCGAATAAACATCAATTGTATGAAGATTTACTCATTATTGATATTTATTATTCTTACATTACAATTTAAAATTGTGGCTGCATATTTGGTGGAGGCGCCGGGTGAATATTCCGTTAACAATAGCGAATTATAGAGATGTACGGTTCTTCAACTGTGTCATCTACAATTTTTATATTTTTATGATTTAATTACCCAAACAAAAAGCTAATGAGCTTGATTCTGTAATGTACTTGGATAAATTTGAGTTATACGAGGGTTAATCCAAGAGTAATCGGATGATCGAATATTCCTATAGTAATCAAGGAAATCTCTGAGAAATCGGGCAGTGACCACAAGCCCTCATTCGTAACATCGTATGCATACACAGCAATATTTTAGAGCTACATTCATTTGAATACATACGACTAGTCAGAACAAATCGAAGTCGAATAGGTTATAGCGTTCATTTTTGGAGCTCGGTGGAAATAGTTATAGTGAATTACTAGGAAAAGAGTGCCACTATTACAAGCTCTTTTTACACTGATTCAATAAGGAGATTACGGAAAGCCATCAAGAAAATGGTGCGAGGAAATTTGCAAGCTGGAAATGCCGTTTCACCATGACAAGTTATCATTCAAGAAGCAGGTGGCAAATCACTTTAACTCTTCGAAAATCAGTTTTGCGGTAAAAAATTTGAAGACAATAACAAAATGATGACCGCTGTAGAAACATTTTGGAGGAGTTAAGAAAAAGTTATTTCTCAAAGGGAATCCGTGTTTTAGGGTAGAGATGGACCAGGAGACTGCGTTGGAAAATATATTATAGTTTATCTTATGAATTCTATTGATTATCATTACTTTTGTATCAACCCTTGTAAAAATTTTTGAAACATTAGTTCGCTGATTTCACTACGTTCATTTCGTTGTAATGAAATTGATGCGGTTTTTGTGTAGGTGTACATGCTTTATGAATAGCTTCATTAAAAAAATTTTAACATCAGTTATTGTTAGTATTTTGTGAAAATCCAAGTAAATTCGTTGTTGTTTTTCTCGATGCTTTAATTAAATATAATGTGCCGAGGTTTTCCAAATTTTTTATTAATTAAATTATGTTTGAATAATAACGATTGCGACCATCTAGTAGCTTTCAAAAATTCACATTATACAAAAGAAAGAGAAAAACGACATTCAAATT
>JAZBGX010001504.1:6938-18002 GCA_037414775.1 Zonitis immaculata
CCGTTAGTAACAAGTTCGACAATTATACCATTAGAAAAATTTTGGAAGTCAATTCTCTTATACCATAATCGCCCACATATAATTAATAAAAAAATAATTGGAATTCATCAAATATTATTTAAAAAAATTGTTATAAATCGTAGTGATATTGAACAAATATCGGCGTTATTTCGACGAGAAGCTTTACTATATGAATTGAGAAAATTTGAAGATTTTACAGAAATTACAAGTGATTTTATCAAAAAGATTTTAGAAAGTCACGACCGAAATACAGAAATTTCCTCAACTGATTGGCATGAGTTTGATAACAGTTTTGATGGTATTTTCATAACAGTTCGTATTTTATTCGGTCGGATTGATAATAAACAAAGTTTAGAATTGGTTGTTTTTGATAAGAACGATAGAATCGTTTCATTTTTCTCGATACAAGAACAAACCGATAGAGTTACAAATGCACCACAATTTCCTTATCATATCCATTTGAACAATACCGGTAATTTAACGATTTTGTTGGATAATTACGCAGATGCTGATACGACTAGTGCTGAATGGATTGCTGATAAATTATTTAATAAATTATTGAAATGGTGTAACGATTTCGATGATAATCAGCCACATATCGAATCATTATCATTAATCGAAATTGATCAATATTGTCGACTGTATAATGATTTAAAATCAAAATACAGTAACAATTTATTGAAGGTAGCAAAGAAATTCGTTATTTTCATAATTTTTATTTATTATTTTTTTGTAGTTATGGCCACAAAATGCTACAACCGATCCGAAAAAATACATTTACGAAGATCTAGCAATCGCATCATATCTAATATGTTTGTGGCGTAGATTCGCTATAAAAAATATTAATTTCATCGATTGTGGTTGTGGTAATGGTCTTCTAGTTTATTTATTGAATAAAGAAGGCTATTGTGGTTATGGTATTGATTTGAGACGGCGTAAAATTTGGGATATCTTCCCTGAAATCGATCTACGTATCGGTATCATTGATAATAAATCAACATTTCCAGAATCAACATGGATAATTGGTAATCATTCAGATGAATTAACACCATGGATACCGGTAATGGCATTGAAAAGTTCACCTAAAACCAATTACTTTGTATTACCATGTTGTCCTTATGATTTTAATGGGAAAAAGTACGAACGTTACAACTCAAAAATCAGTCAATATTGTGATTATATGAATTATATACGAAATATCAGTGATCGATGTAATTTTCTTACCAGACAAGACAAATTACGAATACCATCAACAAAACGTACATGTTTAATTGGTTTTGTCAAACAATACATTGAAAATTATCAGAGAATTATTATTGAAATTAACGAATATATTGAACAACGTCAACAAAATCAATCAATGATAATAAGACCGAATATTGAAAAAGCACGAAACTGTACCCAATTAGATCGTAATTTAGTTGACAAATTAGTAAATTTTACAATTTCTAAATTATTACAACAAAATAATGCTAAAATCATTAATACCGTTAATGGTAATAAATGGAATAGTGGCGGTATCATTTGTTTGAAAGATTTAATCAAGGAAATATCAAAAGATGATTTAAAATTATTGAAGAATGAATTTGGTGGCATGCAAACTTTGTTAAAAAATCATCGTTATTTATTCGAAATAAAAAATGGGAATGTTTCTATTAGGAAACCACCGAAATTGGTAGAAACTGAGAAATATAAAGAGAAACTTTGTTGGTTTTTAAAAAATCATCCTGATGGTTGTTTGTACGATAAACAAATTTGTGGCTATAAACATTAAATATTGTTGAAACTGTTTTTTTTTCTTTTAATGAATACACCTTGTTTTCCCCAAAAATGAGGAATTGGTTATGGAGGTTCTATTAAAATATTCCCAGTTTTGCACCTTCCATTTATTTAAATTGTCAAAACTATTAAAAACAAAATAAATTCAAAGATGCTCAATTTATATAATACCAATCTTATTTGCAACATCCAATGCATCATAATCACGGGCTAATCTAACATAAGCCTTCTTCTTACCATCTGGACGTATCAATGTATTGACTTTAGCAACATTAATATCGTACAATTTTTTAACAGCCGCACGTATATGATGTTTATTTGACATTGTATGAACTAAAAATACTAATGTATTATTATCTTCAATTTTCTTCATCGCTGCTTCAGTTGTTAATGGATATTTGATAATATTATAAGCATCCATACGACTCCTTGACGGTACCGACTTTCTAGGGTATTTTGGATTTCTTGGTGTTCTCAAAGTTTTCGGACGATGGAAATGTACAGATGTACGAATAGCACGTACTCTAGTACCAAATGGCCCTTTAATTACCTAAAAAAAAACAAACAATAAAAAGTAATATACAATCCACGATTTAATAATATCAAATAATTCATTAAAAAATCAGTCAGCATTTGTTTATCAATCACACAAAAACTCATAGAGATTCCTATTCAAATAAATCATCACATTA
Organism: Zonitis immaculata; assembly: GCA_037414775.1. NCBI lineage: Eukaryota > Metazoa > Arthropoda > Insecta > Coleoptera > Meloidae > Zonitis > Zonitis immaculata. The sequence continues at coordinate 9,431 of JAZBGX010001504.1, forward strand.
ATATGAAAATAACGGAATAATTATTAATTAAATACCTTCTTTTGAACTTTAAGAGCTTTCTGGACTGAAGCAGCTGGAGTACTAGTTGTTGCTTTTTTACCAACATTTTTCTGCAATTTGACTGGAACATTCCTTTTAGGTTTAGTCAAAACTGGTTTTGGTGGAACTTTAGCTTTAGCAGCAGGTTTAACTGCTGGTTTCTTAGCAGCAGTAGTAGTTGCTGGTTTTCCACTAGCTGGTTTACTTGCAGGTTTTGCTCCTGGTTTGGTAGCTTTTGTTGTTGCTGTTTTCGATTGGGTTTTAGCAGAACCTGTTGATTTAGCAGTTGTCGGTTTACTAGCACTTGTAGCACTTTTCGATTTTGTTGCTTTCGTTGATGAACCAGCAGTTGATTTTGTTGCAGTTGTAGCACTAGCCGATGCTTTAGTAGCAGCAGCTGGTTTAGGTGCTGGTGTTTTTGATGTCTTTTTTTCAGCTGTACTTGTACTAGCTGATGATTTCGGTTGATTACTTGGAACTTTAGCGGCAGCTTTAGGTGCCGGAGCTACTTTTGATGTACTTGATGAAGCACCAGTAGTTGTAGTAGCAGCAGCAGGTGCCGAAGCCGGTTTCTTTTTCTCATCTTTTTTAGGAGCTACAAATTATAACCTCAATTAATACAAGACATAACCTCATTCTAATCTAATAATAATAATGAATAATTCAACAATTTGATGATGTTTTATAATAATTCCAAAGACATTACGTTTATATTTGGCAGTTTAAGCTACAAATACGGAATTAATCAAAGGATATTCAATAAAATTATGAAAACATGTGGTAATGGTCGCGTGGTTAAATGTCAACTTTTTATAAGCTTAAATCGTAATTTTACTGCCTAAATTGATTTAGGGGAACCCATTTTAGGTTGTGGGTACATTTAAATTGTTAAATGATTGAAAAATATGTTAAATTACCTGGTTTATCCGTTGTTTTCGGCTTTGTCGGAGCCATTTTTCTTAACAGCAAACACTAGAAAGGAAGATAAAGATGGCTGACGGATATTACTAGCGACACCCAACGTTACATACATTAAATGATTATAATTTTTTTTTTATCGATGGCGGTTAATTTGAAATTGTTCATTTTTTACATTTCGGTTTTGCTTTAGTTATTTCTTTACATGTGAAACATTGTAAATTAACAGCATCATTACGACGATTTATTGTTAATCGACATATACGACAACGTATTTTCGGTAATGCATTTATATTTGTACTGAATATAATATCAGCATCAAATGGACTTGGTGGACAACGATAAATATGCGGATTTATTAAATATTTTTGAAATTCTTTCACGCTTTGTTGGTTCGGCGATGGACATGGTTTTTTGGCACAAACAAACAGTCCAGAATTCGAATAGATACTGAAAGCAATCGATGAAATCAATAACAATAAAACAAAAAGATTTTTGTACATTTTTTTGTCGAATCACTGAGAATTTTGTAAATAAATGACAAATGAACGTCACAGAAACAAACGATAAATTCTTATATCAATCATTTACTTGATTTTCTATAAAATAATTACCTGGAGTATATAATAAAGTTGGCGTTGATTTGAATATGATTGAGCGGGAGATACGAAATTGATTCTCGGATTTGTTCGTTTTTACGGTACCCCACTCTGCTGTTTTCTACCATAATATTGGGTCCATTTAATCCATGAGGTGGGTGTTCTCCTCGTGTTGGGCACGTTTACGGTTTTTTTTTTTTGTTTTGTTTCCAATGCATATGTATGGGAAGAAAGGTAGTAGGGGAACTGACAACTTCTCTATATAAAATACAAACAACATTCACACAACATGGTGTCTGTTGTATCAGTTGTATGTTGCTTTTTAAAGCAACTGGTTGTTTCAATAATTCCAATATAAATTGAAGCTTTTACGTTATTACGGTTTATTTGGAAATAATTTTAATATTATGTTTAGTTGTTGTTTAGTGTTAATCTCATGTCGCAGCCAAGTGAACAGGTGATCTTACAACAACAACAACAACAACAATATTGCTTCAATACAAACAAGAATATGAATATAAAATTTCGAAGACTATTACAGACTTTAACAATTGCATCTCTTTTAATTTACACAACTTTACAATTATATCAAATATTAGCACATGGACCTTATAATAATAATAAGATTTTGGTAAGACAATTCTTAATTTCTATTTAATTAAAAACAAAAAAAACAACGGCCGATTTGCGACCACTTGTTGCACCCACCATCCAACACCCAACCAACAATAAATTTTTATTGAATTTATAATAAGTTATTTGATTATATCCGAACTGGTCCTGTGTCATAATCTGTGAAATTTATGAACAAATTCCAAACTTAATTTGTATTTAAACTAATAAAAAAATTAATTAGAAATAAAGAAAATAATGCAGGAAATCTGTAATTTGATCGATGTTAATTATAGAATGAATTTCTATTATAATTCTATGGAATTAGAATAGAATGAGTAGTGTGTGAATTTTCTTACAATTAGATTTTCATATCTAAAGGAGCTTATTATAATATGTACAGGGTCGTCCAAGTTTTAGCGCCACCACCAAAAACACCTTTATTTATAATCGTAGTTAACTCAAATTTGAAAGTATTAGAGAAACACAAATAGACTACAGATTAGTCGAATTTAAGATTTTTATCTATGTAATTAAGGGTGATTTTGGTGAAACTTGGACGACCCTGTAGAATTGCATCAGTTGAGATTTTCAATTGAAATAACGAGACGATTTTTGGAAAATATTCATCATCATGTCATAATTACACAATATTTAATGAACTTGTCCACATTCTTTCCTATATTATACTATAATTATTTAGCTCGTGACTTTAATTTTATTGGGAGAATCGATTATAACGATACTCGTTTATAACGACTATACAGATAATTTATTTCGATGATTTTCATGGAAAATCTGTAGTTTTCTCATCGTTTGTCAATTGATTTTCCATTTATATAAAAATAGTGATCATGGGTTCAATTTTTTTAAATGAAATCGTGCAACAATCGGGTGACGGTTGAATTAATAAAAATTTGTTTCTAGGATGAAAATCATCAAATAATATCGAAAAAAAATCACGAATCAATCTTGCCAATCATAATCGATAATAATAATAATAATAATAATACCAAAGAATTAATAACAACAAGTGAGATATCATCAACAGCAACAGCAACAATAAAACCACCAACAACACATCTGAACGATGTTTTCTTAAGTGTTAAAACAACAAAACATTATCATCAACAACGATTACCGATTATATTGAAGACTTGGTTCCAATTGGCAAAAGCTCAGGTAAGAGATATAGAGTGTTTTGTTTTTATTTTGTTTATCATTACTTCATTACTTAAACAAACAGAGAGATAAAGAGAGAGAGAGAGAGATCGAGAGAGAAAGATATGGGGTTGTATTGTTGTTTGTATTAAAGGGTGGTTGTGTTGATTGTTGTGCATGGGACACGTGCCACCCCCGTGGGAACTGACTGGGCCACTCGTCCGATAAATCACATACTATAGAAAATGGTTTTATGGTGTAGAGATTTATAGAACCGTATCAAAATCAAAATTCTAACAATTATTACGAAATACTCCCACGGGTATGGTTTTATACAGGCTGTATTATAAAAACAAAAAAAAAAAACGCCTTAAACCCATAACTCGGTTATTTATTAAAATATGACAATAGTTCTCAAAACAAAGTTAAACTGTTGCTAATTGTCAATTTATTAAGATATATACTCAATAAATGCTACTTCCGGTTTCATCGGAAATGACATCAACTTTAGTTTTTTAAATGGAACACCCTATATATTTTATTATTTTCGGATACCTTGTAATATTCTCTTTAAAAAAGCTCTAGAGTATCATATGTCTAAAACCAATAGTTATTGAGATATTCGTCAATTAATTATGAGCAATATCAATGATGAATTGAGTATAACGATTGCTAGATTTTATTTTATTTAATTAATCAATAACCATTGGCTCTAGGCGTATAATACCTTACAACTTTTTTAAAAACAATATAATAAAATATACAGGCTGTTCCATTCAAAAAACTAAAGTTGATGTCATTTCCGGCAAAACCGGAACTAGCATTGATTGAGCATTTATCATGAAAAATAGACGATGATCAACAGTTCAACTTTGTCGCAAGAAGTATTGCCACATCTTGATATATAACAGAGTTATGGCTTAGAGAGCGCAGTGAGCTGCGGTGTGTGATCGGCTCAGTTAGCTCCGCCCATGCTCTCTTAAATGTGAATCTTCTATGATATGATTGATTGAAAGTTCTCAAATTTATTTTTTTTTTTTTGACGAAATATAACTTTTCCTTCTGAATCTTATAAGAGAAATGTTCTCTTCTCAATTGATTATTTAGTACGGTAAACTAATATATTTTTTTTAACGGACACCTCTCGTAACTGATCGTTTCGTAAATCCTCCAATGAAGTTCTCGTCCATAAAGCAAAAGCTCTATTGAGTGAACAACTCTTTGTACAGGTACTTTTCGTTGTCCTGTAGGTGTTCGCCCCCAATAGAGGTTTTACTGTTCCTATTGTTTTTTCTTCTCAATTTTCCTATATTTTATAATCTATCGAGATTGCTGATAAATGGAAATTCTTCTTTTGCTTGGGGATTGTTTGCTAAAAAAAAAATTTCCACAATAATGTCATTATAGTTTGTGTGTGTGTGTGTGTGTGTACAATATCGACATTGTATTTCATAAACTGAACCATTTGCCAATTTCGATAACAATTTATTGACTTTATTCTATTTGCAAAAAATTAATTTATATTAAAAAAATATATACAGTATGTCTCATATAAGACTATATGATTTCTCAGGTTTAGGGTGTTGTAGTTGAGGCAATAAAAAAGCGCTTGAGGATTTTAGCGTTGAAATAATTCGTCTAGCTCATCGGAAAATATGGAAAATTGATAAGATTATAATTTTTTCTTAACATTTTCAACAATAATCGAGCTTTTTCAAGTCATATTCGAAAATATCGTTTTTCTTTGAAAATTTTCCATATTTTCCGAATTGCTTCAACGGTAAAATACTCCTCCGATATTGTACTTTGCATCCTCGAGCGGTTTTTCTATTTGCTCAACTAGAACACCCCAAACCAGGAGAATTATACAGTATTATTTGGGACACACTGTATTATTATGGATTTCAATATAAAAACAACACTATATTTTATGTACGTTCTGTTGAAAACTATAATAAACTCCAGATGACGATAAAATAAACACATATATATATAAGCTCGTTTTCCTTTTATTATTGAACAGATACCAGAAGCTGTCAGAGTTGATGATCAAAAAATTATACCTAAAAATTAATAAACAAACAAAAGAAACCAAAATAATGATAATTGTTAATTACTACCACCACTACTATTACATACCGACATAATCCACCACTATTTAGAGTTTATTCGAAAAAAAAACCACTTGTATTCGATAAAACTTGAACTTATGGAAGAAAAATAAATAAAAATCAACCAACAAGTGCTCATATTTCCCACGATAATATATCGGGAGTAGAAACAAAAAAAAAAACAAAAAAAAATTTAAAAGGGGAAGACGAACGCTATTGTTGATAATGAAAGGAAGATGCCTTATTTTTCAAACTTCACGTGGTCGTTTTAATTCCTTTCTTATATTATTATTATTATTATTATCATCATTTAGAATATTTCTATATAATATGCGGGTCAAATTGACGCCATTTCCTATACATACACATATACAGGGTCGTCCAAGTTTTACCTTCACCACCAAAATCACCGTTATTTATAATCGTAGCAAAGTCAAATTTGAGAATATCAAAGAAACACAAATACACTACCGATTTGTCTAATTTATAATTAAATTTAATTAATAGATCTGTAGTTGTAGATTATTTCCAACTACCTCATAACGAGAGTCAAATTGTTAATTAATTATTTGCACTTTGATATAATTGAATATAATTAATAAAACAACCAATGCTGAGTAATTCTGTTCTTGCTGTATTGTTATTGATTGGTAGCAGAAAATTGTATCGGAAAAATTTGAAAATTGGTCTGCGCTCCAATTATTTCGTTATTTTATAATATAGAAAAAAATTCATAGTGCGAACTTGAAGCACACATATATCGGTATCAGTTGTGCAATTTTCAGATTTTTATCTATGTAAATAAAGGTGATTTTGGGGGTTGACGGTAAAACTTGGACGACCCTGTACATTTATATAAACATGAATTTTAACAGAAAACAAAAATCTGTAACTCGATATATATATATAGGGGTTTCTAGTGGATAATATCTTATTGAATTGGCGGGAAGGAAAAAACACCCCTATCTGTGAGAATATTGTAAATATATACAGGCTGTCCTTAAATTTCTATATTTGAATTTTGCGTTTTCTTTAGCTTTGTTGTAAAAATTGAATGCAATACAGTAGAACCGTTCTATGGAGAGAGTTCTTTCCTTTGTAGGCACTTTGTTCCTTAGAATATCGTCAGCTTGTGTGTCTGGTGCGTCCAAACATTTTTAGAACAAGCTGTATAATTCACGTTTGTTGTTCTAACTTAATGTATAAGCAAATATTTAACTTCGAGTCGTGTAAATTCTAAAAATTACATTTCTATCTCCATTGTAGGTACTCCGTACTGGATTAATTCCTATATATACAGGATGGTCCACTAGAGGCTATCCTGGTCTTGTAAAAAAAAAAAACAAAACGGAGTTGATGATTTAAAGTGTGATATTTAGAGAACATTTTGACATTAAAACGATTTCCCAAAAAACTTCAGATCTTCGAGTGCGTTTTTTTTTCCTTCACTAGAACCAGAGTTCATACAAGACCAGGAAAGTCTCTGGTGGACCATCCTGTATATATATTTTTTTAAATAATATACGCAATCAACAAATATATCTATAATTTTATGTACGTCTTCTATGGGAAATGATTGTAGCATGTCAGCAATCTACCGGAAATTATACCACCATCTAATTTTTTAGTCATGCAACAACAAAAATGTCCCACAATAATGAATTCGAACCGTAAATAAATAATTAAAATTGGGACTAACACCATTTAATAATAATAATAATAAATAGTCCAGTCTCTCTCTCTCTCTCTCTCTCTTTCTCTTTTTCTCTGTCTATTATTATTAATAATTGAATTACACTGGAATTGACCCATTTTTCGGTCGTTAATTATTCAATTTTTATGTTCAATTTTCCAGACATGGTTCTTTACAGACACGGACGATCCGGAATTCCAAATCAAAACAAGTAAGTAACGATTATTATTATTATTATTTAATGATTTTTGTCCATCTAGTACAGTGCATTTGCTAACTAAATTATTCATAACCTTAGATCCGGTCCTGACTTCTATTTTTATTATTATTCGAGGAAGGGAGAATTTTTCAAAATAATGAAAAAAAAAATTAGTATACTATACCACTACTATACTAAAAATCCACCAAAGTAGCAGTTTTTTTTTTTTCGAATAGTTTCCTGTTGTTAGTCGGTGTAGCGTTGTGGAACTGATATTTTGTGCAGGTGCTTCTTCTTTATGCTTCACTCACTCCGTTTTATTTCATTATGCCATATATAAATCACCCTATTCATCTATAGATCTAAATATATAAGAATATTATCCTTGTGGCTCTGTCTCTAGTCTCTTGATAATATAATAAGCCGCAAAAAATCTAATCATTCTATTTTTATCAGTAAAGGTCATTGTCATCTGTCTGCGTGTGCTGGTTTTATTTTTCTTCTCGTTCTGAGTAGAAATTATTTATACAGACTGTCCACTTGTTGTGCCTTGCTATATTCTAAGAGGTACAAGTGATTAGTATAGCAACTCCAGCAAAAATTCAGTACAAACTTTGAGTGAAGATAAAAATGACTAATACAAGGTGGCCACCAGAGGCTTTCCTGGTCTAGTGGGTGCAAAAAAAAACGAGACTCGAGTGTGATATTTAGAGAATATTTGGACGATTTCCCAAACTTTAGATCTTCGAGTGCATTTTTTTTCCCTCCACTAGAACCAGATTTTCTGCAAGACTAGGAAGCCTCTGGCGGACCGTCCTGTATAATGAATAATTAAACAGCCTCTAGACGTGGTCACGCTGTATTTCGCCTGTTATTGTTTTTGTTATTACGAAAAAAAAATTGGGAATTAATCTATGAGTAATAATAATAATAATAACAAGTGAATGAATGACTGTTTTCCAGATGGCCATATGATCAATACCAACTGTTCCTCATCACACAACAGGAAGGCACTGTGTTGTAAGATGTCTGTGGAATTCGACACTTTCCTCAACACCGACAAGAAGTGAGTAATACGTACACAACAAAATTTTTAACTATTAAAATCCGATCAAGGCGCCACCCAATCTTTCATCAAAATCAAAATCTTATCAATAATAATGTCGGTATTAATAATAATAATAATAATAATAATAATAGTGATAATGATAAAATGATCGTCCATTTTTTTATTCAAATC
>JAZBGX010001505.1:0-18001 GCA_037414775.1 Zonitis immaculata
TATATATATTCACACAATTTTGCGAAAAGAATCATTGAATATTAGATATTCCACCAACACCACCCATCGAAATTGAATACAACTCGCATTATAACGAGTGTATCACGCTAGTTCTCCTCACAGTTGGTGGTAGCTAAAAATTTCCACAAAAATTCACTCATCATGGAAATACATATGGCGTCCGAACGCCATTTAGTGGAGACTAATCACGCATGAATTGACAGATGTCAACTGCCTATACTTGGCGCATAGCAAAAGTGCTGCATCTCTCAGTGGTTTTACGATTTTAACAAAAAGTAAGGTTAAAATATTGTGGCTGCGGTTCTACTATGGAGTGTAGAGGGTACGAGCAACATCGCTTATGAGACTAAACTGAGTAGATGATTTCCGGAAAGTGGTGTTTGGAGGTCGCTAGTGTCGATTTCTGAACGACTTGTCGATGCAAATGAAGCTAGCGCTTTATGGAGCTTGTTAATAAAGTGAAGTTAGCGCTAGATCTGATAAATTGTTTATATTTAATTTTTTTATCAATATTCCATATATTTTTTGTCTAATTCTAATTTTCCGAATATTTTCACTATATTCACGCTAGTAGGCGATTTTCAATTTTTTTTGTCTAACTCTGTCTCATTCTAATGACGGTCATCACTTTCTTTCAAACTCTCCCAGGAATCTATTGTGGCGCCCCCTTATCACCCGATTTTGGGCGAAACTTTACAACATAGAGAAGTTCCTCCTTCCCTCTACACTCCATAGGTCTTACGCTCACAAAGTCGCCGCTAACTGCGACGAGAAATACAGTGATACACTCGTTATATAGTATAGTGGTGCGGTGTTATAGAAAATAGTAGCGATTGCTTGTTGTTGGGCGAACAAGAAAATTCGTTTTATCGTTAATGTAGCAACCTTTTGCCGTATAATGGTTCAATTTAAATTATATATAGGTATACCATTGTCGGACCTTTCATATTTATTCGGTTATTATCGAGCAAAATTACAACTTTTTGTAGTCTAAATCTAATATTGATGTCAGTACCTTTACATATAAAATATATATATATATATATATATAGATTTGGATCCTTCTAATCCTTAACGATATTGATAAGTCGTTTGGTTTATAACTTTTCCGTATATAGTTGAAATGGCAAGAGAAAAAGAAAAATTGGTAATTTTTTTTGCAACTTGCTAAAGTATTGTTTCACTTAACTTTTAACAAAGTCTACTCTCACCATTATTTACGATACATTTCCACGTATTTATTGTTATTATTATTATTATTATTATTATATAACGGAGTTGTATGAAAGAAAAAAGAAAATTTCGCTTTCAAGTAATATAAATTGAGGATGAAATATTTTTGCGTATAAATAGAAATTTACAAATTACACTTTTATAAATTTGTATATAAAAAAAATAATAATAATAAATATTTAGAGCAACTGAAATAGAAAGGATATTGAGCTCGAAGATAATAGAGAGAGATATGAAGAGAAAAAAAAGAGATGTATGGACGGAAAATGTAAGTTGTTTGAAAATAGGAAATTTTAGAAGCTTCACTGGAAAAGCGGTGTTTCTATAATGAAAAAAATTGATGTAAGTACTTGTACACGTCGATTTTTTAAATTTGCCAGGAAATTGTGGGAAATCCAATGAAAATCGTTGATAGAGACACATGGAAAATTGAATGAATTCTCTATAGATATTTATCGGAATTTTCCGAAAATAATTCTCGTTAATCCTCAAACCGCCATCTACAATTATTTTCCGTTCGTATAACTAATACAGGGACGGCTTAAGAAAGTATATACATATAGTGCAAGGCGATAGTGAAGCCTCTACAATTTTTTTGGATTGGTGTAGGTTGAAAACGAACACCCTGTGTGTGTGCGTGTGTGTGTGTGTGTGTGTGTATAGAATAGAATTAAATTCGGTATTTATGGATTGTTAATTTGTCCAATTTTAAATCGAAATTTCCTACTCATTTCCAATTTTCTCGAATAAACGCTATGATGGAATTTCATTTAGAAAAGATTAATGGAAAATTGAGTTTCTCGATTTTTGTTTACCTTTATCATAAAGTGGAAATGATTTATCAAATAGGGAAGATTTCCATTTATTTATTCATTTTTTCTTTCAATAGATTTCTTATTTCTCCTCCATATTCTGCAGCTCGCAGTATTGATTCTAACACTTTCTGAGAATGTCTCAGTTAGAAGAACTTATAACACTGCAATTATTTATTGATCTAATTTAGAAAGTCTCACCGTTTGTTTGCCTTTGTCGAGACAACTATGGAATACAAACGTTTGCTGAATCGAATTTATTCAGACGTATATCCATGAGTTTCTTATTGCCGGTGATCACTCACAGCAATCACAGCACCTCCAACTACAAGAATTTCCAAAATCACAAAAGAAAGCATGAGAATATTGGATTTCCGGCTATCGCGGTCATCACTCTTGGCAATTCTTCGCTCCAAAGCTCTCGGAGTCTTTCATTTATTTATTCCAAATTACTTTATTAATTCTTTGTATTTCACAATCTCGTTCATTGATTCTTGAAAATTGTTGCATTCCAGTAATTTTGGGAGATTCTCAGGTGCTCAATCTCAATATTTTTTAAATTACATGGAAATGCAACAAGTAACTTCAATTAATCGTTGAATGTTCACAAAAGAAATTCGAAATTCATCAGAAATATTCCATGTCGGTTAATTTTTGTTTGGGAAATATTTCAATATTCGAAATATCCCCGGGATAAAACTGAAAATTTCCATCGAAATAATTCGAATATTTTTAAAATGAAAAGTCGAATCTCGATAATCCGGATTTCGAATAACTACAACTGAAAATATCTAATCCCATTGAACTCTAACAATATAATCCGCAATTCGTCTATTTGCTAGAATGATTCTAGTTTGTAAAGATAGACGAATTTCAAGCTTTGCGAGCTCAAAGATGGGAGGAAAATTCCAGATTCCCTTGAGATTTTCCAAAATGTAAAAAACAAAATTAGTAATCATTCACATCAATTTACTTAATTAACAACAGTGTTACTTATTTCCAAATTAGAAAAAAAAATATCCAATAAATGTTGATATTTTTAATTGAAATTGGAAATTCTACTCATCGCCATTCGCCTGGAATGATTGAAACTTCAATGGAATTCAATCAAGACTCGTCAAAGTGAGAAGTAAACTGAATAATTTACTTATAAATTTCGGAAAAATCAATCCAGAAATCTAAATTATTCCGAGAATCTTAGAAATCACTATCAGAGCCACTCAGTATGTACTGTCGTATATTTTCGAATGTTCTATACAGTAACGATTTTCCAAACCTCTCTCTCTCTCTCTCTCTCTCTCTTTCTCTATTTTATGCAACTCACAACTTGTTTGGAAGATCTTCTATCTTTCAATCAGGAATTTCAAAGTTGAAAGTAAATTTAGCAGAGCCTTCGTCAGTACGGATATACACGGGAAAAACTTCAAAATTAAATTAAAAAATAAATGGTGAATACAAATGTTTGTTTTGTACGTATAGACTAAGATCTAAAAAAGACTTTTTCCATAGTTGTGCCGTTGTTGGATGTGTCTGGGGTCATTTGCGATGTGCTCCTCAACTTCTCGCGCACCAGCGTGCCGCTGTAGAGTTTATCTCCAATTTACCGACACTTTCTTCGATTCTCTTGATTTTTGTGTTAATTAAATACATAATAACATTGAATTCTTTAGAATTGTTTGAGAAACATTATTAGTGATCTTTGATATGGGAACGATGTATATTGAACAGTTAATTGGACTGTCATCAAATTAAAGTGCAGTTTAATTGGTCAATATTGATTTTGAAGAGTAATTGTAAATGTACAATGTACATATTCAGAATTTTCAACATGTTCATAATGATTGAACATAAATAATTACATTTTATGTCAGAATTTATTGCAATGCGATAATTTCCAATCACTTATATAATAACTGTGATCTCGCTTGATTCCTTCCTATATTACCAAAGAGAAAAACAATTATCCGGTTGACTGGTCGATGTGAAGTAAGTCTATAAATGTGCGAGAAGGAGAGCTTCGAATAAAATCCCAACTTTCCATCACAAATTATTATCAATTTTTTGTTTTGTTTTTTCTTTGCAGTAAATTTATTCAAACTAGCAATAACACCTTCGAAACAACAGCAAATTGCTGCAACAATTTTTGTGTTTTTGTTTTATTTTAGATTCTGTTATAATGAGCTTTCGTCCACCAAAAAAATAACAACAATCATTATTATTACAATACACATTCCTGTTATTATAGGATGTTGGGAAATTCCATATAGAAATAAATAACAACAACAAACAGCAACACCGACTGACGTCATTAAGGATTAAGGACACCCATCAAAGGACTCATCCAACCGTTGATTTATCCCTATCGACGTAGATTTCGAAAGAGAGAGAGAGAGTGATCGGTCATATGTACAATAACCTTTATCAAGGATTAACAATATCCTCTCATCAATTATGATTCTTATAATTTTCGAACCATTTGTAATATTTATGTTTGGAAAATTATAATTTATTTTAAAGAAAAACGGTTTTCTAAATTTAATTCAATAGTAATTTTCCGGATGATAGGAAAATTTGTGACGCGACAACAAGTTACAGAAGAAATTATGGAAAGTGATTCGTCCTTTTTCTATAATTTCCCGTATATAAATAGAAATTGAGACGAATCCAGTCAATCCATTCAAATTGACATATTGTAATTTCATATCATATACGATTCGAGTCGAATTGTTACGTCACAAACAGATATATTTGACAATAAGTTAAATAATCGTATATGATAAATAAACGGGTCGAAATTGTCTTGAGTTGCCTTTACAGAGAAAAAAAAAACAACCCCCATATATAAATTGACATTTGTAATCGTCACATTTTCGTGTCATACACACACACACACACACACACGTACAGACACAAAAATCTGATTGTAATTGGTTGGAAATTGCCACGATGTTTTTTTGTTTTTTTTGTTGTAGCCAATAATCAGAAATCTTATATAAGAGATCAAGACTCCCTTGAAACTTGAGATTTAGTTTTTGTTTTTTTCTGTATATATAATCAAGAATAAAAAAATAGGGTATTGTATCTTTGTAAAGTTTTATTTGAGCATTCTGATAAGAAAAAAGGATCAAGTGATCTGTACATTCAAATAGACGCACTGTTGCGTCCATAGACGAATTTAATTGGTGGAAAATTACGTCATTTCCATGTTAACCAAAATAACAACATAGAAAAAAGTGTTGTTTTTTTCTTGGTAGGAAAAAAAAAAGATAAATTGAATTGTGATTGGTGGTAGATTGCAACATTTTTATTATACAGCCAATCATAATAAATCTACACACCGAGTCTTGAGACAAAAGATTTGTAAAAAAATATCTCGGTTTTTTTTTTATTAAAACACAGTTTAATAAACTTAAAACACTAAATTCCCTAGGCGACTATATATATGTATATAGTATTATTTTTAATATTTTTTGTCGTAGAAACGTCTGCTTATTGCATGCTACAGTTGGGAAATTTATCACACGATATTATAAATAGTTGAGAATTAATTTTGTTCTTATTAAAAAAAAAAAAAAATTATACGTTTTGATCAAAGGACTGGTTATAATATATTGGAAAAATATGGTGTGGTGCTTTTTATTTTGCTTTAAACGATGGTAGTTTGTGGAAATTTTCGATATTAGTTTTCCACACAGCTGGTGTGTGTCATTTTCTTTTCACATTATTACTATGGCGAAATTATTATATTTATACAGAGAAAATATAAGGGAAAGAGAATCATTAATTTTCATCATATTTTTTTTAACGACCATTTTTTTTTTTTGTTCGATTCTAGCTCGATAAAACTGTGAATAATGTTGAATTAGAATCATGGTCGATGATCGAAGATATTTTTCTTTTATATAATCAATGGAATACACAATTTTTGTTTTCCCCCCAATTTTCCGTCAACTTATATCGAAACATGCTCAATGCTCCAATAATAATAATAATATATACTGTTGGAATTGTTCATTTATGAAACATTCATATGAGAGAATAATATTTGAGGGTGGAATTTCAATATTGAAATCAAATTGCAATCAACCAAAAAAAAAACGCTATAAAGTTACGTTTCTTAAATGTTTCTACTTTAAATTTTACGTGGATTGATCCAAAAGTGATGATTACACCGACTTTATAGCAACATTGTGCTGTTCCTTGATGATTATCAACAGTTGGACACTGGTGTGAGAGGCTTGAGCTAGATAGAACATCAGCAGAGGACGAACATCGCCAAGGACGTTCCACACCGGCGAAAATGCTAAGAAGTTGGCAAAATCTAGCTCTCAGTGACTTCTAATTTTTCGCCCGACTGAGGGAACAGCTCAGGGGCAAGAAATTTGAATAAAATAACTGTAAAAATATTTTGGCGGAGTCAAGATCCGATTGTGTGTTTTAGAGTAGAGATGGACCAATCAATGTTGCGTTGAATCTAATGAACATTGTGTTTTATATCTATTATCATTACTTTTGGATTATCCCTCGTAGCTCTAATATTTCCTATCTATAGAGTATTTTAATTTATCGATCGCTCTAACAAATCGACGTTTGCAATTCTTTATTATCACTTTTCTGATTAGTATTCTCTTAATTTCCTCTCTACAAAGAGAAACTTCCAGCCAATACTGAAACATTCTGTAAATTACTCGAACAATCATAATTAATCGTTAGAGAGAGGTGGTTGAACTTGGATTTATCGCGAGAACACTTTGTCAAAATCTCATCTATGTTTGACGTTAATTGAATGATAAATCACACCACAACACTAACAGTTTCTCAATTAAACAAAAAAAAATCAATATTCAAAATTTAAATTTCCCCCCTATAAAGGTATAAATTTCAACCAATCAAAATAAAGCTTATACATGAATAACCAATCACCGGATAGAATTCGATAATTTACAAAATATTACCAACAATTCAATAAGAACCAACTCGCTTGCTCTAATTGCTCGATTAAAACTTGATTTTTTTCTTGTTTATTAATTGAAACTCGTTATTCTTGGTTGGATGGTAGTGCAATTTGAAAATTGATACAAACAACTCTATATAACTAAAGTCATTTCCAATATAAATTGGTTTTCAATTTGTTCCAACTATGATAGGATGTTGGAGTAATTTCCGCTCGAAAAAACGTCGCTATTTACTTTTATATGAATATCTATTTATTTTTCAAATGATCTCACCATGTAGTCGATAGAATCCATAATTTGGTTCGTCATCCTATTGTTAGTAGAAGTTGTAATCGAATCCATGGGCACTGCACATTGCTCTTTTTTTTTTTTTTCTTCCACCAGCTCAATCTAAATTTCTCTCTTTTTTCTTGTAACAACAATCTGGAAATGAAAGATTTTCGACTTTAATCAAACTTAAATTCGAGCGATTTCTATACATATATTGTTATCGTACTCTAGAAATGATCGTGCATTTTTATGAGTTACGATTTTTTTTTTTATTTTTTTTTTGTTGGGAAACATGCAATCCGGACAAACTAATTGAATATTGATAATTTAGAATCGAATTGAAACAATAAATACAAAAGAAAAATGATTTTATACCAACTAAAAATTATTTTGCAATTTTGGCGGATGCGCCGGGCGCAGTTGATAATTCTTTTTATTTTTATAAAGCACAGCCGATCGAAGTGGATTCCATTTATGGAACTTGTAATATTCATGAACTTTCGAATTACCCCTATGATTGTTTGGAATTAATTCGAACTGATTTCAATGTCTTAGTTAGTTGTAGTTCTAGCGGTTCATCTCGTTAATATTTTATATTGTTGTGAATTCTAAGCGGGCGCATTTGTGTAAATACGACAGAATGGCAATGGTAGTTGAGATGTCGACGCTTTTAAATAATTCTATAGTTAAATATTTATAAATCGCAAGATACTCTATGGATGGAAATTGTTTTGTTTTTAGAAATAGAAATATTGAAGTATAGCGGTTGTTTATTACCCGTAATCGACTATATTGTCGTCGTCCTACCGATGGTGTTTCTTTGACGTTTCACTCGGTCACAGTCGCAACACAACTAACGGTTATCACTTTGGTGTTGCTTCACCTGCTCCCCAATGGTAGTGGTGGTGGTTGGTGGTGCTATTGCCATTACTAGGGCGCATTCGTATTCCAACCACACCACTCTCTCTCCAGTAAAGATCATCATAATAATAAAGATACATAATTTTTTTGTGTGTGTATATACATATAAAAGTGATTTTCATATTAATAGAACTTGAATGTTGATGTAGTTGGAGAATCATACCGTTGGGGATAATATGTCGAGAAATTTAATCAAATAATAAGATTTTTGAACAAAACTGGATTTGGAACTGTTAATCGGTTTTATTGTCAGACCGCATAACAAAAAAAAAAAACAAATTAATAGTCTGATGTGGCAGTTTCTTTTTTTTTCCAACGAATCCTAAATAATTTTTTGTACGGTTGTTGTTCGTAGAAAATCTTTTGCGTATATTTTCTGATAATAGAAACGTTAACGAGATTGCCAGCAAACTTTACAATCTATGTGGTTTTAATTTTATCGAATTAAATTTCGACGCGGTATTAAGAAAACTCGTTGGACGGACAAAAAAATAAATTCTAACCTAATTGCGAATTCAATATCGCGATGGAAATTATATACCTGTTTGGAGTAATTTCCATCACTTTGTCTAAGAAGTTTGGCAACAGATAAGTTGATTTTAGGCAAACGGATTTTGATAACTTGTTGTCGGATAGAAAACTTGAAAGCTGGTATGGTGTGTCTATGCGTCGACGATTATTCGTATTTTTCACTCTTCATTATTCGATTCTAATAAAACGAAATAAAACAGAACGTTGTACGAGTATGACTTGAACGCCTCTATTTTACATTTATTTCTGAATCGGCAATTTTTTGCCGTTGTTGTTGTTGTGGGCGATAGTCCGAGAAAAGCTGTTATCAAATAATGCAATTTATATGAAATGCCAACAATTATTCCGGTAGAAAACACAGGAACTTTTCTAATTACCGGTCGTAAATTTTAGCAAACGTTTTGTTTTAATGACATACAGAATTATACCGACATTATATATAAAATATAAACATTTGGTCATTTTTTTTTATTTCTCGAGAGTGTTTCTATAATTTCAATCAATATTCCCATTAGGAAAACATTTCTCATGGATCTTATCGCACTTCAAAATCTTGCACGAATGTCGCCAACTATATAACTCTGATTATTTCTACATCACACGGTTGAAAGAAAAAAAAACCGAAAAAAAAACAACCCTACTAATTAATTAAAAAAATATTCAATTTTTGTTTAGAAGTAACGAGTTTTAATTAAAATCGGTCAATATCGCTTTGAAGGCGCAAATATAAAACAAATACTGTATATATATACAGAGTGGTCCGCCAGAGGCTTTTCTAGTCCGTTTTTTTTTTGTACCCACTAGAGCTAGAATTACAACACCAGGAAAGCCTCTGGTAGACCATTCTGTATAATTTATACCATTGGGTATTTCTAAATTCGTTCTAAAGTTGAATGATATGATGGAAGAAAGTTATAGAATTAATTAATTTCTATCATCCATAATAAATTAGTTACAAATTTATTATTATTATCGTTATTGTATGCCGACAAAATTTCCAGACTTATATTGAAGATTTTATAATTGAATTAACAACAACAGTAAGATATGACTTGAAATATAATTACATTATCGGTTGATAAGAGTCGTCGTTTTTCTTCGTTATCAAATCGAATTTAATTCCATCGATAATTATACGAATGGAAATGGAAAAGATCAAGCAAAATATATGGAATTGTTACTGACTTGTAATGTTTCAGCTTTACAACGAATCCTGGACTGACTTTATAGATTTAAAGACCAATCCTCTTATAACCTCTAAACTATGGACTAGTAATCTCTTTTGACCCGCTATAGTCTATTATTCTAATCTCCACTACGAAACGCAACTAACTGCTTCAAGATCAAAACTACCACTCCATTCTCGTTTACTCGCAACTATTATTTTCTCCTTAACAAGAATTTTTCGACTTTTTCTATGTAAACTACTGCGTACAAGTATCTTTCATCATCATGATAACGCTTAACTCAACGCAGCCATAGAAAATGTCACCTTGCCCTTGAAATTCACCCATGAAGAGCCAGGGAAACTTACACCAGAGCACGACTGGGAATTTATCAATTTGAAAATCTGACACTCGAAATCGCTCGTGAACGGTTCACAACATAACAATGTACCTGACTCGAGCTACAGGAGCTCAATTGGGAGATATCCTTAGCCTCCATATTCACCAGACTTAGCCCCAACTGATTTTACTATAGTAAAATCAGTGATCGAAATATATTTCGATCACTTTGTAATCATCGATACAATAACGTATAGACGAGTCTTTCAACGACAAACCAGCAAAGTTTCACCCGAATGCCATCCACTCTCTGTCAAATCGATAGCGAATGGTCTTAGATAATGATGGTGACTGTATTATGGATTAATAAATAAATGATAGCCGATTATTTGTACCGCTCATAAATTACTAACCATTCCAATAAAAATATCCAGACTCCTACTATTTTATTTTTGATGGAGTCAAGTAGCTACAACTAACTGAAATTTTCGAATAAATCATTTGATTTTCCTTATAAATCTCAAATAAATTCTAGAATTTCGTGAAATTTTCCACAACAATAATTCCTGTTTTTATATTTTCCATTTCATTGGATATTATTTCCCTATCGGATTTTCTTTCTATAGAATATCAAAAAGTTATGTAGTATTGTCTCAAATCAATAAATTCTATTTCTACTGCTCGATTGAACAAAAAAGAAAACAAAAAACAAAACAGTCTAGATCCATATTTTGTTAGAATTCGTGATATAAAGACGAAAAAAAAAATAATAATAAATTTGTTAATCAGATTGTTCCGGTCATGGATACACCCGTTTAAAATTATATTGTAATTTATTTGTCAGTTGCAAATAAATAAATTCAATTGCATGTTTGTATTCTATTATCAATTTTTTGATAAGGCAATATATTTCCTCGTTATATATCTCTCTCATAATTGTATTCACCGTTGATTTATTTCGCATGCTGCGCCAATATCAGCAATTACAATTGTTTCATTTACGCCAGAAAAAAAAAACAAACAAACAATACAACAACAAAGATTCCGTCGTAACAGTCTAGGAATTTTCATTTGGAACTTGGAATTATGATGCATGGAGAAAAGCAGATGACATTTGCACAGATGCTGCTCTATCGAACTTGATTCTACAAACGAATCAAATTTTTATTTTAAAAAATTTATAATTGAAATTGGCGCGTCAACCACACCAATCGAAATACTTATCACCACTGACAATATCAATTAACAACCAATCAACTGTAAGTATTAATTCGATTGGACGTGATTGACAAGCGGGATATTTGATTTTTTTTTCTACAAATATCGCATCAATTAGGTACTTGAATTGGGATAAGATCGAATATGGATGGAATTGATTTGGAACAATATTTTTCGATAATTTAGAAGGCGAAAAAAAAAAGCAACCAACGCAAGTTGAACATGAATTCAATTTCACGAATCATTTATTAGAATATCAATTCGATTCGAAAACATTCGAGCAATTTAGCAAATCTTAAGATTCTACAATCAAATTACGTATGGTATATAGTTGAATTGGTTTTTGTAATAATAGTTTTGGTGGATGCGCCGGGTAACTAAAATCGTATCTAAAAAAAAATCGTCAGTTCGAAAGCAATTTTACAATTTTCTATTTTAAAATTGTTAATAACGATTTGCATTCATTGGATTCAATTCAATTTAACGGGGAAAAAAATTGTGTATGTTGTAGTGGTGCAACAAACAACGGTAGAAAGGATAAAGCTCATAAATGTTATGTCATAAAATCCAATTTAGTGCCACTATAGCAACCAAACAAATTCTATAGAGACAAATCCAATCTGAATCTATTAATTTAAATTCGACTTATCAAACTAGATTTCTGAGACGGAAATTCAACGTTCAATTGCTTGAAATTCACAAATAATTATTTACAGCATTTCACATGACTATGGCACGGGAAAAATCGTTTAAATTCCCCTCGATACAGTACCAACCAAATAAGATTCTGTTTATTATTATTATTATTATTATTTCGGTTTCGTTATTCGATAAAAAATCGATTTAGTCGCTTTCATACGTTTAGTAATTTTGGTGGATGCGCCGGGTATTTCCAAAAGGCGTTTTGATAATTAAAAAATCGTCGACAAATTCATTAAATACCTGTAATGGCAGATAATTGCGAGATTAAATTTTTCCGATACTTGAAGAAAATTGCTATAGAATCTCAACTGGCAATAATAAAATCGTTTCATAAAATAAAATATGTTGAATAATTTTTTAGGTTGTTGCATAAGACTTGATATAGCTTAAGTCTGTTACTTTGAGCAGTGTATATATACTAATGAATCAATTAGTTTGGCGGGCAACTTTTGTTTATGCAGTGTTTTATTGTTATTGTTTGTTGTTGATTGTCTGACGTTTTAAATGTTGAACGTGATCAGCTACATTGTTCCGTACTTTACGATTTACATTCTGGACTTGAAGCTAATGAATATTTCAAGAAGTTATGCCGAACATTTGGTGATAATGTGTAAGGCGGGTGGAAGGCTTCGAATGGCAAACAATTCAAGACTGTTGATGATTTGGAGAGACTTAACGAAATAAAATCAAGGAATAAGTTGTTTTTTTTGTTTTTGTTTTTTTTTTTTTTTAAATTAACAACTTGATCACAAAAAATTCAATGATACGTCAGTATATTTGTAAGATTCAAGAAATTTGGTGCATGATTGTCAAAATTCCCGTAAATAGAATGTTTAATCGTCCATTTTCGGCAACTACCAATAATTATGTGACTGAGAAGTCGATAAATCGACGTAAAATAAATTCTAAATTACCCAAACAATAAATAAATAACAGTTGATTGTAGAGCCAACGAATGTTTTGGGCCAAAGTGTGTTTCTATCGCAAGAACAACAACGGAATATCCACGATAGTACGACGACAACAATAACTGGAGTGCCACAATACAATCCGAATTATCCACCAAATAATGGTGTTGTATTCACATTCAATAATAATAACAACAGTCTGCCATTAAATCCGAATGTTTGGTCGAACAATCTGGATTCTCGAGTCCATAGACAATACAACGATATCAATTTGGAACGGCAATATTTGAAGAACGATCCGTATACGTTACGTTTCCATTTAGATCATCAAACGTCAACATCGGATTTGGGGAAGAGAAATTCACGTAATTAATTACGATTTTAATTAATAAATTCAAAAAAATAATGATAAATTGGGTGGGAAAAAAATTGTAGCTGGGTTAGATTTGAGAAATCTTGCTGGTTTGTTTGGACAATCGCAAGATTTATTTCGAATCTCTCCAACATACCGGAATGTATGAATGAAATATGATACAATTTTTTTTTTTTTTTGTACTCAATTTTTCCCATTATCTCATTATTTCGACAGCCGAAAAAATTAATTTTAAAAAATCCAAAAATAGCCAAATTACAAACGACAATTATTGATGATATAAAAAAACAAGATCAGGTCAATCAAACGACAGAAACGAAAAATGTGGAGATCCAAGCGAAATTGTGTCAATGCACTATCGATGATATTTGTGAAGGTGCCAATGAAATTTCCATTCCAAATTCGAAATACTTTAACTGAAGTCTAAAATTATAGATACCGATGATGAGCAGAAGCCGAAAAGAGGCAAGAAACGACTATTGAGTAAACAAAAAGCAACTTCAACTAGAAGTCAAAGCGACTTGAATAAAAATAAGTAGTTTTTTTGTTTTGTTTTGTTTTTTTGACAAGTCGCAAGCGATGAATTTTCAAAATTTAAATGATTTAATCAATTTATGGAATACAGAATTGGGAAATTATCAAATTTATTTCCAAAATCAAGTTGTAAATTTCCTTCAATATCTACCAGGACTTCTTGCCACCAAAGAAAAAGTTTACATTCGATTTATTTCAAAAAAAAAAAAAACACAAAAATGTTTCCTCTATCAAATAATTCTAGATAAATTATTTGGAGTCTTATGTAATTTTTTTGGATAATTGTCAAGATTGTATTGATGCCGATCTGGTGTTTATTGAGAATTTCATGAAACAAGCCGAAGATTTATTAATAACATTGGAAAATTGTTGTGGTAGTCTATTCGAAGAACAACCAATAATTCTAGATCGATTGCGTACCGGACTCTATCAAAATTTCGAAAATGTTCAATTTTTACTAACAAATTATAAAGAGATTATTGAGAAAATTGATGTGGAAATTATCGACAACAATCAACAAAATAATACTAAAGAACATTCGGTATGAATTTTCCTCCAGTTATTTCATAAGTTTCATGTCGGCTACACAAGATATTCAAAACTAAAGGTAACAAATCATAGAGCGGACATATGAGCGCACCTTAGAATGTCCTCAAATTATCATTAAACTCCGGATATTGGAACTCCACAGAAAGAATCTTCATGTCACAATCGAACAAACAAGCGGCACATTTCATTTTCGTATAGTTTAGCAATGTGATGTATTAGTATAGACGATTCATATTTGAGAGAGCACGGACGGAGCTATAAGTCGTGACGCGTACCACACCTCACCGCAGTACCCTACGTAATAATGTGATGCGGTGTGTGGGGGAGGTTCTAAGACTTAGCTCCGCCCATGCTCTCTCAAATGTACATCGTCTATAGTTCCTCGAGATACTAGTATTGCAATAGACGAGAGAAGTTGTTGATACAACCCCGTGATATCACAGTCAATATTTCAGTGGTCGACTATAGCTCAAATTCACCTCTCGATTATTATATGGGACAAATGGAGACGTTCCGTTAGAGGAGCGGCATTCCAAGGTAACTCCTCTCGACGTCCGGTCTTCTCATTTGCTTCGCGCTCTATGGAAATATCCGAGACCAAATTTGTGGACGATTTGGTGCTCTGTTCCAGTAACAATTTTTGGTAGGCTTTAAGTTTGAATATCTCAAGTGGAGCATGGCCTTATTTGACTGGATTTTCGAGTAATTTTGGTGGTGTCATTGATTTTCTTTGTAGATCAATTTTTTCAGTGATGTAATCGATAATAATCTGAAAATAATGGAGATTTTATATCGGAAAATGGAGGATATCAAATATAATTTGGAGCAAATTGAAAGAAAATTTGCAACATTTTTCTAAAAAAAATTTTTTTTATTCAATTGATAAAATATTTGCTTCGTATCGATTCAATTGTGCTTTAATACAACAACATAAAATCGAACAAATGCCCAATAATACAACAATAATCAATGTTGTCCATTGATAACCAATTATACCGAATAAACTTTCAAATGTCAATGTAAAAATTATACCAAATAAATAAATAAACATATTTAAAATGCCGCACGATATTGCTTCAGGTAATGGATAAGTTAATTCCGTTGCAAATTCGAATCCAACCAATAGAGAACTAGCTAAAAAAAAACTACAAAAAAAAAACAAAAACAATTGAAAATTATTTTTATGGTAGTAGAATGATGTAATGTCATCAATTGTAATGACGTCACTCAACTACCAACTTATATCAAATAGTTACTATTACGCAAATATAGGAATTGTAAAAAATGTTGCCAACTTGACACGACTGACTAGCGTATAATCGACTAGAATTAACATGATAGCCGAACTAGAAAATACAGCAAACGATACTAAACTGCAATTTTGGAGAGGAAAAAGAATTAATTCAAAAAATTATTATGTCCAATTCAAACGAACCACGTTGCTTATACATCAGCGGAATTTGCGACGCGCATTCGCCCCGTCCAGGTCGCTACAGCTGTTATCCTCAGTTGCTCACAAAACAAACAACAATATCTTTAATAGTATACGTGGCGCATCACGAATTCTGTCGATGTTAATAAGCAACGTGGTCTATTCGAATTGGAATGTATATTTGGAAATTATACCGGAATTTGTGCGTTTTATCGAGAATATAACCGAAAATTACACTACCAATACAGCCGCCTATTAAAATCGATATACACGAAATTATACCAACTGTCTCTTCTGATTTCTGTAAACCAAAAAAAAATAATGAATACCTATAATTTGTTCGATACGTATAACGATGGACGTGGGTTGCTACAGCAGCGCTCCTACTGACTAGACGGTGGTCAGTGGGAGTGCGCGTCGTGAATTTTGCTGATGTAGCAATGTCCATCCGTCTGCACCGAACGGATCTAGCTGTAGTTAATTTTTGATATCAATACCGGAAAATATTCCAAATAGATTGTGTTTATTAATAAGCCAAATGACGTCCAAATTCCGTTTCCCATACCGAATATTAATAAAACTAATAGAAATTTCTTGTTTGTAAATAGTTTAATTAAACATTGATGCACCGTAAATTGTTGATCGTTGAGTTGTAATTGTGATTGAGTTGGCGGTAAAGGCGGTCGATCTCTAAAAACTGTAATAAAAATTATTGGAACAATGAAATAAATTGCATTTAATTTACATAAAACAACTAAAATAGTTATAATGCAAGTTATAATGGCATTATAAGTTAGCATTTGCATCAGATCATCACCAATACCATTCAAATCATCGATGGTATTTTTGATTAGATATGATGGTAGGATACAGCCGATTGCTATACCGAATTGTGTACCAAATATAGCAATTGCACATGCCAATGATAATTGATTGGAACCAAACCATGTCGATGCCAATTTCGATGGTATAATCAACATGAAAACTTGCGCTATAGCACATAAACTTTGACCAATAATGACGATATAGAAGCGATCACGATTTATCGATAATAATTTCAATAAATTACCGATTGTTGTTAGGGCACTACTTAGAATTGCAATTACTCTCAAATTCTATTGGTGGAAATTCGAATTATTCCATTAATTTCTATATTTGTATTTAATTCTAAATCTTACGTATCGATTAACTAGATAATTCGCTGGTAAACAAAATAGAATGAAGGCAATCATAAATACTAAACCAGTCAGATCGACCATGAAACTATCAACTTTATAATATCTGTAAATGAATAAATAAATAAGTGGTGGATAAAAATTGAATTTTCGGACTTACGTTGTTATAATATTTGCAATTATCGAATATTGTAGGAATTGTACGAAATTTATTGACGAATACAAACAGTAAACCAACAAAATCACCCAACGGTACGTATAAACTTGCACTCGACTCCCATCCGTCTCCATTGTTTAAACAATAATAGTTTATAAACAAATTAAAATCAAGGTTATGTTGAAAATCGACTTTAATTTATTGAAATTTAACAAATTTATTTATTTATTTTGTTGATAAGATATTCTAGATTATTAAAATAATCTAATCTACAGAAAAAATCACAATAATTGAAAATACGCCATCTATTGGCGTTTGGCTGGAACGATAATCACTAAACTAGTTGTACCTGTTAACGACTAGATGTCGCGATTGTCTTTTTTAGAATTTTGTTAGATTTAAGATTTTTTTAATTACTATTGGAAAGTTTAAAGTCAACTTAAATTGTAAATTGCTGTAATCGCGCGATTCTTAGCGACTCAATTCTATTATAAGCTGCTTTACGTTGAAATTACATCGATTGTTAAATTTATTTATCGTTGAGTTGGATGAACAGTTAAACTTCTCTCATAAAATTTCTGTTATAATTCATAGAATAGATTAGACATTTAATAGTTTGATGGTTCTATAATTTGGTGTAATTGAACATGAACGAAATTTTATCCCGGAGCTATTTTACTAAATAGATATTGTAATATTAAATCA
>JAZBGX010001506.1:0-17997 GCA_037414775.1 Zonitis immaculata
ATGAAGAATTATTCTAGACACTATAGAATTTGCTGATGTATTCAATATGTGAATGATTGTTCCAATTATCATCTCAATGACTGTGGAAACGTAAAAATAGGGATTTACCACACATTTATATGAATTAGAACTTTGTTGAATAAAGAAAGTTCGACCATTTCATTAGGTCTATGTCGTAGTTGGAGTTGTGATTAATTTTTAATTAGTTTTCCCTTAATAGAGAATCGATTTTCAATTAACAGAATCAATTTAATGAAAAACCTACAGACACATCCAAAGTCGAGTTTGATGAAACAAAAACGAACAAACAGTAATTTTGGTAATTTCTCAATTCTAATTCCCATTGCAATAAATAAATACATATAACATCAACAATCGATTGATGATTTTTTTCCAAGTGTGTTTATATACATCAGCAATGAGAACAACTTATATACAAGTAATATACAATGTACTTGTACATTCTACGAGGTAATTTGATGGTTTTTCTGTTAGGAGCGGTGCAAGTCTGTCAAAATGTTTTCTTTTAATTTGTGAATTCATCGATAATAATTTCCCATTATATTTTCAGTCAATATATTATCATTTACACACAATGATTTCAATACATGGTCGATA
This sequence comes from Zonitis immaculata, assembly GCA_037414775.1. NCBI lineage: Eukaryota > Metazoa > Arthropoda > Insecta > Coleoptera > Meloidae > Zonitis > Zonitis immaculata. Next base: position 619 of record JAZBGX010001506.1, read on the forward strand.
AGTCGCACTTTTATTTATAAAAACCCAGTTATCGAGCTTACAATCTGTTTAACATAATGGTTAAATGTTTCGAACCAGTTCATTTATTACTGTCTCTTATATGCAAATTTTGTAATTTATTTAATAATACAGTGACGTAGCTATCATCAGAGTTCAATAAAAATTTCATATCCAGAATTTCGAATCTATTCCAAAAACGGAAAAAACAATATTAACGATATGCATATTATGGGCGTGGCACCGTCTGGGTTATAAAAAAACTACTCGCGAGCTTTGTTTTTTTTTTTTTAATATATATTTGGAGCATCTAGTTGAGAACTGAGAGTGAAAATATTATGTGTCGCTTGTAGTTTGTCAAAAATAAGCGATGATAGATGAGATATTTACTCGTATAACAATTTTTGTCTATTACTTTTAAACACGACACTGCTTTAAGATCATGATTGCTGATTATTATTTAATGTAATTTAGGTGAACGGCTCATCCAGTTTGCATCAGAGAATTTAGTAACCGAAATCTTGATACATCCAGTTGTTAGTACGCTGGTGCAATGTATGAGGAATTTATTGAGTAGTTTTACACGACATCGCCATATTATTCATGCCGGATATACATTTGCAAATAACGGCTCTTGGATATTGCAGGTAATAAAAAAAAAACACACACACACACACAACCTATTATTATAATTAAACATGTTTTTCAATTTGCATAATAATAGATAATGATTTTGTTTTTTTTGAATAGGATGGTACATTTTCATTGGCTGATTTTTCTGAAGCATGTCAAGAAGCTGAAGTGTTGCGTGTAATTCGAGCTTATGAAAATGGTATATCAATCGATATACATTGTGCTCCAGAAGGTGATTGGACTCGTCTAACAAAAGAACCATTCACAAAAAGTTGTAATATACGAGTCAATCCAAATGATATTTTAACAGCCGGTACACCATCAATAACAAGTTTCATTGATTATATTGAGCCATTTATAATACCAGCCGAATTAGAAAATATATTAGAATGTTCAGATGTTGTTGGTAATATACGATTTTCCCGGCCGACATTATATGTATTTCCTGGTGGTCAAGGTGATGCCGCCTTATTCGGTATAAATGGTTTTAATATGTTATTAGATGGTGGTTTTTCACGGAAAGCCTGTTTTTGGGATTTTGTACGACATCTAGATAGATTAGATGCTGTATTATTAACGAGACTGAATAATAGTAATGTAAATGGTATTAGTTCTGTGTTGAAACGGAAAAAACAAAACGCATTATATCCGCAAATTGGACATTTCTTTTGCAACATACAAGAACGCAAGGCCATCCTTAGTCCTGACGGTGATAAAGACAAAGATCCATTATTAATAAATTTATTTGATGAAGGCCAAGAAATTATTAATAATTTAAGACATTTGAGTCTTAAACCTCAGGTTTGCTACCGTGATTCCGAGCCTATCAATTTATATCATAAAGTAGGTCATGGTACTTTAGATATGTACGTATTAAGTCCTGCCAAAGATTCAAAAGAAGTCCGCGAGTTCCTCCAGAAATGGAACAATAATGACCAAAAATTATTTACCAATTCAAAGTCCAAAGAATTTGTATTTCCATTACAAAATCTTGTTTCAATATGTGCCCTATTAGTGTGGCAGCCAGCTAATGCCGATGATACAATAACTAGAATATTATTTCCCGGTAGTAGTCCGCAAAATAAAATCTTCGATGGATTAGATCGTATTAAAAATTTAGAATCTATCAAATATCCAGTGTGTTCAGAAAAGACTCTAATACCAACGTCCGTTATCAAATCTAAAGTTAAAGAATCAGTCTTAGAAAAAATCATACCAACAGAAAAACGAATTCCGATCGATAATAAAAAAGAAAAACCCAAACCTGATACAATTAATGAGAATGATTTGAAAAATGGCGAAATTAATGGAGTCCAGACTGAGAAAATTGTTAAAAAATCTGATTCTATAGAAAGTGAGAAGAGTGTTTCTAAAACGAAAAAAATAATCGAAAATGGAGATAAATTCAAATCTAAACCAAAAATTGAGACCAAAGCCAAATTACGAAGTGACTCACAACAGAGAAAATCCAAAACTATTGAAAAGAAACCATCACCAACAACACCAAAAAAAACTGTCGAAAAAGCTATGGAGGAAATCAAACAAAAACCTAAAGCTTCACCTGGTGCAACACCGGCAAAAAGTGCCAAAGAAGCCAGTAATCGTAAAGTAGTTGAATCAAAAATCAAAGCCGCTCCTAAAAAAGAACAATCAACTACTATCACAACATCAACACAGCCAAAATCAATTACTGAAAAGAAAGAAACAAAAGTTGAACGTAAACCAATCTCAAGACGTCCAAAAGAATCAACTAAAGCTCCAACGAGTCCATCGAAAAAACTTAATGGGGTCCATAAGCCTGATAGTATTTCGAGGCGTGGTAAATTAGACAAAGAAGGTACTACGGATTCGAGTACAGTTAGTACACCAACAGCCGATCAAGAGAGTGTTTTGAAAAAGGACATATCGAAATTAACGTCAGATGAATTGCAAAATCTGAAAGCACAAGAATTAGCTGATCTCAAAGAGGAACAAGAGGCTGTGAAGGAAATTGAAGCTGTATTCCGTAAAGGAGAACAACATGATGAGAAACCGTCTGATTTTCGTAAAATTAAAGATTTATCAATTGATGACAAGCTCGAGAGTGAAGAATATTTAATTATCGAGAAGACTGAAATTGTACAAGACTTAGAACAAAATAAAGATGTTAAAGAAGATGAAACACAAAAAATTATACGTGATAGTGAGGAATCTGAAAAACAGAAGCAATTAATTGTTGAAACTAAAAAAAATGAGATTGAAGAGAAACGTGAACTGATCAAAGAAGAAATACAAGCGATAACAGCTGAAGCAGTTAAGCATGTCAAAAAGGGCACTCCTGTAGAGATTATTCCAAAAGAAGTTTCAACTACTAGTCCTGAGGAGAAAGTCGATCTATCAACTGATAAAAAAACAACAGACAAAGATGATGATATTAAAGAGCCGGCACCTGAATCTCAACCAGATGAGAAAGGTTCGGCGAATATTGAATCTGGTGCAACAACTACAGCACCAACACTACCTGAAGATGAACGGATACCTTTAGATGAAATTAAAGAAGATAATGGAGACCAACAAATAGAAGAGAAACATGTCAAAGAGGATACAAAAGAAAAAGATGTGCCTGTAATACAATTACCACCTAAAACATTCGAAGCAATTCCAAAACTACCACCTGTTGTTGGTATACGATTAGATAAACAATCCCATATTAGGGATATTGTCAAAACGCCAGATGAAGTTGCCGATTTGCCAGTTCATGAAGAAGTTGATATTGATCATTATGGTGATTATGGTGCAACCGAATCCAAAACACCAGATGATGATGCTAAAAGAAAAAGTAAAGCAGATGAAAAAGATAAAGAGTTCGATCTTGAAAATAAAAAAGATGAGCCTAAAGATCAAGGCAAGGAATTGGCGGAACCAATAAAAATTGGAACAACAACAACATCACAACCAGAAATAAAAGCAGAACAATTTGATAGAGTTGATATTGTGAAGAAAGCAGAAATTGAAGAAAAGCCAGTAGATTCAAAGGAGACCAAAATTCTACAAGATAAAACAGATGGGAAAGTTGAATTAGAAATTAGTGAAGTTGATAAGGAAACTCCAATATCATTCAATAAACAAAAAGAAGAAGAAATCCAAGATAAGCAATTGAAAGAAGATGATAAACAACCTGAATCTGTAATAGAAGAAAGTTCTAAAGATGTGGAAATTATTGAAAAATCCGAATTCGAAATAAAAGAGAAAATTGAAGCAGGAACATTCGATACTGACAAACTACCTGAAGTGCCAATACATAAAATATCTATACAAGAAGAGATCCAAGAGCCAATGTTGGCTGAAGATGAATCAAGTCAAGTACAGAAAATTAGAGAAACGAAAGATGATATGGAAAAAATCGATGAAAAATTGGAGAAATTAAAAGGAAAAGTCGAGTTAAGCCAAAAGCTTATTACTATCGATTATAAAATTGAAGAACCTCAACAAGCTGAGTCTGTAATTATTAGTTCTGATTCGAAACCAGAAACTCCAATAGTCGAAGAGAAAATCCAATTCGATGAAAAACTAGATCTTGGTCGTAAATCACCGAAGGAGAGAGAAGAAGATGTTGCAAAAATTGTAGCAAGTGTGGCTGAAGTACTGAAATCGGATGCACCCTTAGAAGAATTCGAAGGCAAAATCCCATTCACTGTTCCATGTAAAAATCAGACAACCGAATTAAGAGAGACCCACATCACTACAGTTGATTCTCCAATTAGCGATAAAACTAAAGGCTCAAAAGATAAACCTATAGAAACAACTATTGAAGATTCTGTTGGGCCTAAATCTGTGATTTCGACATTCATCGAGAATGAACAAAAGATTGCCCAAATTCACGATAAAGAACCTGGAACGAAAATCAGTAAAATGATTAAAGATTCGAATGAACTGATGCAAGCAACGTCAACAATGATTTCTAGTATCAAACAATCTCAACTTACAGAGACTAAAGTCGATGAGAAGCAAGAAATGGAAGATATCGATGGTGGTACTGTTCGTAGAATGTTAGTAACAGCGTCTAGTGAAGATGGTGGTGAAGAAACCGAAATATGTCCAGCTGGTACGATTACATTTGCAAAAAGTTCAGAAAGCTCAGGACGATCTTCACCTGACATATTATCACAAAAAATTTCGCAAAAATCTTCAGTTGCCGATACTTCCTCTGATGCTACTACAGTTGTGAAATCTGTCAAAGATCTGCAATCTAATGCTGATATGGTCATCGACAAATATGATAATGATGGTAGTATTGAAACAACTATAACAGAAAGAAAAGAAACTACAAAGGTTGATGATAATATTCCTGAGCCGGTGATTGAACAGACTGTAATGTCTAAAAAACCATTCGAAATTGTCCTGGAAGATAAAAAGGAAAGTATGAGTGAGATAGACGATAAAATGGCTGGAACTCTAAAAATAGGAGATCAACTGATAGAGATAAAGAAAGAACCAGTCCAAGCAGTCAAAAAACGGAAAGATTCATCAAGTAAGATTGAAGAAGTTACCGAAGATATCACACATGGGATAGCCAAAAAAGCTGACGATATTGCGAACAGTGTCGAAGATGTAGCTAAAGAAATTGGTGGCATTTTAACAGGAATGACAGACAAATCGAAGAAAGAAGATTTAGATGATAAATCAGTTGGCGGTAAAATTGAAGAAAGTACAGAGTCAACTTATGACGAGATAGACAAAGATGTTAGTAAAATCAATGATTCTATTGAGTCAGCTAAAAAAATCAAAGACGAAACATTGGAAACTGTGATAGAAAAAGAGACAATTATTGAACAAGAGATCATCGAAAAAGCTGATATTGTTGCTAAAGATGTTGAAGGATCGCAAGAAAAAGTTGTCGCTGACATTCCAAAAGCTTCAGAAGTTTTTGAAACAAAAACAGACGATATTCGTGGTAAAGTGGATGAAGCAATTAAAAGTACTGTGAGTAAAGCTGAAGTAATCACTGAGAAAATTGACAAGAGTGCAGAATTGATAGAAGATCAATCCGTGATAAAGTTAGATGAGTCTGATAAATCTATGGAGCGAATAGAGGAAGATATTGGGAAGCGAACTGAAGAGACTGAGAAGGTGATTGAACATGAAATAAGTCAAAAATCTGACTCTGTTGCAACAGGCATAGAAGGTGCAACTTTGACAGAAATCACGCAAGTTTTAGAATCAAAAAAAGACGATATGCATGATAAAATTCGCGAAGACGCTAAAAATGTTCAATCTAAAGCTAAAGAGATCACTGACAAATTGGAAAAAGCCTCAGAACTAACGAAAGAAGCAGCTGCTGAAAAAATTGAAGATTCAGACAAAATTATTGAAAAAATCGAAGAAGATACTACAAAATCGATAGTAGAAAGTAAAGATATTATTGAACAAGATGTAAAACAGACAACAAAAGCGATTGGAGAAGTATCATCAGAAGCTCAACAAGTTATAGAATCAAAAAAGGATGAAGTTATTGATAAACTTCAAGCGGGTGTTGAAGGGGCTGAGGTTGAAGATGAAGGCACTCCTGAGAAAGTTGGAATAATTACAGAATTGATAAAAGATGAAGTTACCAAAAAAATCAACGACATCGATGAATCTATTGAGCAACTCAGAAAAGATTCTACAAAAGCTGTAGAAGAGACTAAGAAATCTATTGAACAAGAAATTATCCAAAAAATTGAAAACATAGACATTGTCACGGGCGATGCCTTAGCAGAAGTTACAGAAGCTGTGAAATTGGGAGAACAAGAAATACTTGATAAAGTGGAAGATGATGTTAGAATTATGGACATCAAAACGAAAGATCCTATTAAGAAACTAGAGAAAGATGAAGCAGCCATAGATCAAATTGCTGAAACAGTTGATATTGTAGACAAATCAAATGATAAAATTGAAGAAGGTACCATAAAATTCTCGAGAGAAACAGATAAAGGTATTGAACAAGTGGTTAAATCTGCTTCAGAAAGTTCAGAGAAAATAATAGATGGAACTGGTGAAGTTTTGTCCACGGCTGCAGTAGAAGATGCTGTATTAGACAAACTAGAAAAAACTGTCAAAATTGTGGAAGTCAAAGATAAGGATATTACTGAGAAACTCGAGAAAGACACAGGATCAGTGAGAGATAAAGTTGCTGAAAAAGTGGAAGATATCGATAAATCAGTCGAGAAAGTCAAAGAAGATACCACAAAAACAATAGAAAAGACTGAGAAGTTTACTGAGTTGGAAATTGGTCAAAACATTGAAGATGTAGAGAGCGCATCGAAAGCTATTGCCCAGACTTTATCCAAAGCAACGAAATCAATCGAACTGAGAAAAGACGATATATCTGATAAAGCAGACGAGGTCATCAAAACTGCCGATACCAAACCTGAACATGCTACAGGCATAACAGTAGAATCAATGGAAGATGGGGCTCACAAGGAATCTGATAAACTTCATGAGATCAAAAAAGATACTTCAATAATTGTGAAAGGAACGGAAAAAGTTGTGGAACAAGAAGTTGATACTGCTATTAAAGATGAAGAAAGTGCAATAAATAAAATCGCTGAAAAAATTCCTGAAAAACCCGAAAAACTGAAACATATAGTGAAAAGTGAAATTGATGAAAAGATCGATGATCTCAGTAAATCAGTTGAAAAAGTAGAAGAGAAAGGAAAAACTATTGAAATGGAAATAAATAATGAAATTGAATCTGCTAAGGGAAAAATAATAGAGACAGCCAAGGAGAAAAAAGACGCCGCTCTTGATAAGAAGGAAGATATCGTCAAAAGTCTTGAAAGCAAAGCTGATGCAATCAACGAAAAAGTTGAACAAACTGCTGATATAATTCAAGACAAGAAAGAAGAGACAGTTAAAAAAATTGAAGTTTTCAATGACTCAAAAATTGCAGAAAGTAAGTCTTCCATTGAAGTTAAGAAAGAAATTCTTTCAGAAAAAACTGCTGACATCAAAAAAGAAGCAGAAGGTACTGTTACGAAAATCGAATCAACCTCTAAAGATTTAGTTGATGACAAACTGAAACAAGCAGAAAAGATTGATGAATCTGTCGCTGAAAAAAGCATTTCTGGAATCGCAGGTACATTAAGAAATGCTCTTGATGATATTCAAACAAAGCATGAGGAGCTTAGCGATGCCGCCTCAGATCAACTGAAGACTTTAAATGATCAAATTCATAAAGAAAAAGTAGAGATTTTAGAGAGACTTGATGGTATCAAAGACAGTTTGAGTGGAAAAACGGAAACAGTTAAAGAGATTGGCGAGAGCTCTATGCTTAAAGATGATAGAAAATATCACCTTGCGAATGGTATCGATGATTTACAAACGTCTGATCACGATTCTTCGAAAGCGACTGAAAAAGATTCTCTTGTCGATAAACTTGAAGAGCATATCGATACAATGGTCGATAAAAGTGTGAGTGGAGTTAAAGAAATTGTTGAAGATACTAAAAATGCTATTGTGTCAGTATTTGGTCTTGACTCTGATACAAAAGATACTTCCACTAGTTTGAAAGATGACAAAACCATTGAAGAGAAATTGAAGGCTGATACAATCGCGAAAATAGAAATGGAAGAGCATAAGGAAACTGAAGAACAAAAGCAGCCCAAAACTAGTTTCTTTAGTGATCTTATAAATGAATTAGGCAGTGATATTGAGAAAGTCGTTGATACAGCAGTAGATGGACTGAAAGACATAGTTGGGCAGACTGAAAAAGATTTAGAGTCAATATCAAGCCACGATAATAAAGATAAATTGACTGAGACACAGACAATAGATTCACCAACTGATAAAGAGAAAGTTGCCGAAGAAATCAAAGAAGAGATAAAGCATGATAAAGTAATATCTGAAATGGAGAAACAAATAGAGCCAAGTTCTGTCAAAGTAGCTGAACTTGAAATAAAAGAAGCAGATCACAAACTCTCATCTACTTCTGAAATAACTTCAGAAAAACCTTTAGATATAAAAGAAACAACTTCTGTAGAATCAGAAGAGAAAGAAGCAAAATCTGTAAAATCTCCTGAAATAAAAGATATCAAAATAAAACCAGAAGAGGAAACCAAGCCTGTTATAACTTCACAAGATCAAGAAGTTAAAGAAAAAGTAGAAATCGAAAAACCTGTAACTCGTACACTGGAAGTCAAACAAATATCAGACGACCCTATTATTCAAGATGCATCAGCGAAAGAATTTGATTCGAAGGTAGTTCAAAAAAGTGGAGAATCATCGGAAACTAAAGTAACTGTAGAAACCAAAGATCAAGTCAATGAAAAGAAAGAGAAGATAGAAGATTTATCCGAACAATCATCTCCAGTAATTACTGATCAGAAAGAAGATACTTCAGGCAAACAAAGTCCGAGTTCAACAACTATTGATTCTGATTTGAAAAAATCAGCAATGCTTCCAACTCTAACAGAAACTTCAAAGATTGATTCTAACGAATCAGAAGTAGAAGAAAGTTTAGTACAACGGATAGAGCATGATATTGAGAGTGTTATAGGTGAAGGAATCAAGGATGTTACTGAAATAGTTTCAGGAGCTAAAGAGGTTGTTATGTCCATATTTAAGGACTCGCAAGTAAAACAAGACGAGAATGTCTTAGAAAAATCAGTTGAAAGCATTGAGAAAGATTTTGAAAAAGTTTCAGAAATGTCACAATCAGTATTGTTTGAAAAGTGTGAAAAACCTGTGCAGAAAGAGACACTCCATGAAAAACAAGAAACTGAAACACCTACCGATAAAATAGAGAAGCAGATAGATGAAGTTATGACAAAATCTGACAAATCAAAAGAGCCAAAAGACTCAAAAGAATCTAATATTTCTGATAAACATGGAGAAGATATAATAGAACAAATTGAACATGGAGCTGAAAGTGTGGCAGATGAAGGTATTGAAGATGTTACCGGCTTAGTTGCACAAGCTAAAGAAGTCTCTGAAGATACTGATTTGAAAAAAATATCGGAAAAATCTGCAGCAGATCGTGCAAAAGATTCGGAAATGTCAAAATTGGTAGGGCTTCAAAAAACTGACGATCATTCTACTGAAGAGAAACTCCATGAAAAACAGGCAGCGGAAAAATATGAAAAACTATTAGAACAATCTTCTCATAGTATTGAAGAGGAATTTGATAAAATCACAGATATGTCCAAATCAATTGTTTTCGATAAGTGTGAATTGCCAATTAAAAAAGACGACGCTACTAAACAAGTCAAAGATTCTGTGACTGTAGATAAAGTAGAAGTTGTTGGGGGAATCGTTACTGAACTGGTTCCAGAGGCTGAAGATTCTATTGCAAAGATAGAGAAAAAATTATCAGAAAAGTCTACTGGAGAAATAATAAAGGATGAAAAGACAGAAAAAGTTGGTGATCTGTCCATAGAAAAACTTTGTGAGAAAGAAGAATCTGGAAAATCTAGAGAATCATCAGAGACTAAAGAGCATTTCGATAGAGCCCCACACTCATCTTCTGAACAAGATTCCAAAACCTCTCAAATTCCTGTAGAACCAAAAAAAATCACTCAAACAATTGAAGACAAAATTGGAAAAACCATTGATAAAGGAGTTACAGATGTGGAGGGAATAGTTTCAGAATTTAAAGAAACTATAACTTCCAAATTGCAAGCTTCTGTTCCTGAGAAAGAAGAACTTCCAGAGAAATCAACAGAACATCACAAAAAAGACTGTGATACTGTTTCCGAAATGTCAGAATCAATATTATTCGAAAAAAGCATCGATTCTTCAGCGCCTAAAGAACATCAAGAAGAAAAACAAAAATATGAGAAAGTATTAGAAAAATCTTCTCATAGTATTGAAGAAGAATTTGATAAAGTTACAGATATGTCAAAATCGATTGTTTTTGGAAAATGTGAATCCATAAAAAAGGAGTCAGAAAATTATTTCGAGAAATCAGCTCATAGTATTGAAGAAGAATTTCAAAAAGTTACCGATATGTCAAAATCGATTGTTTTCGAAAAATGTGAATCGCCGATCAAAAAGCAAGCTGAACAATTATTAGACAAATCAGCAGCAAATATTGAAGAAGAATTCGAAAAGGTTAGTGATATGTCGAAATCAATAATTTTTGAAAAATGTTCATTAGAAGATATACCAAAATCATTGATTGTTGACGAAAATAATATAACGAAGACTGATAAAGAAGAAGAGATGCAATCAAGTGATGATAAAAATAAGACTGTTGATATAAAAGCAAATGATAGTTTAGATTCGGGTGTAGTGATTGAACCAGAATTAGAATCAAAAGAGTTGACGAAAGCAAAACAAGAGAGTATAGCTGGACCATCGTCAACATTAAAAGAGCCTTCTACTAATTCAAAATCAGGATCGAGTGATGAATTACATCTTAGCGGCAAATCAACACCTGATATTGCTGAAATTGAAAAAATCGAAGAAACTTTAAAACATGAACAACATATCCCTGGTAGTTCAACACCACCTACAGTGCCTGTTAGTCCAATCATTAAAGAATCATCTAACGCACAAATCAATGTTAAAAGAATACCAGAATTAGTGACAATTACAACGGTTAAAGAGAGCGAGTTGCGTAGTTCAACACCTGGTAGTGATGATTTGGAAATTGGAATTTCTACTCATAGTGACATTTCATCAGAACAAATTTCTCGAGCTCCACATTTATTAGAAGAAAGTGAACGAATGGCTAGTGATGATGATGATGATGATGACGATGATGCTCGTGGTTCATTAACGAGTTTAACATCTCAAATACCTCATTCAGGATCATCGTCACGTTATGATTTTGATGATGGTATGAAAAATGATCCAATGAATACTTCATTATATGGTGCTCTACCCGATGAGCCGGAATTCAAAAAATCCGATGATGCTGATTTAGATTTTGAAAAAGCTAAAGCTGAACATCGACAAACTCGTGGTGAAACATTAGGTGAAACAACAACAACTACTAGTTCGAGTTATCTTTATGAAATAACAAAAGCTAAATTTTCAACTAGTGGTTGTACAAGTGATGATTGTGATAATAAAACAATGGACCAAATTAATAAAAATGGCCATACAACAAATGATAATAATTTAATGACATCCAGTTTTATTGGTGAATTACCGACAGGTAACGAAAAAGATCCAATGAAAACATGGGGTAAACCATTGGGCTTGCCAAGTCCAGCACCACCAAATGACAATCGTGGTACACCAAAGAGAGAACGTAAATTACCAGCTAATGTTAGTGTTAAGAATAAATTGAACGATGATAGAAAACGTTCGGAATCACCTTCCAAATATAATAAGAAGAAATTCGCTCCTGTTTATGTTGATTTAACTTATGTACCGCATCATGGTAATAGTTATTATGCTTATGTTGATTTCTTTAAACGTATTAGAGCAAGATATTACGTGTTTTCTGGGATTGAACCTAGCCGAGAGGTCTATAATGCCTTATTGGAGGCCAAACAAACATGGGAAGATAAGGAATTAGGTGAGCATAACTTTTCTCAAAGATTTTTTTTAGTATCCCTTTTAGTCAGATGAGCTGAAGAGCTTTTGGCTCTAGTGTTTCGCTCGAATTCTGAGCTTGTTGAATTTAAAATTTATTAATTGCTTATTGTTTCATATTCCAGAGGTAACAATCATTCCAACATATGATACAGACATTCTTGGATATTGGGTAACAGAAAATGAAGAATTATTAACCAAATTCAAAATCGATTTATCACCATCAGCTAGTCGTTGTACAATAAATCTTCAAGATCATGAAACTTCTTGCTCGGCTTATCGTCTCGAATTCTAAATTGAAAAAAGGGAAAACAAAACAACTTTTCACTTTTATTACTTACATTCGTTGATAAAAGGATTTTTGGAGGGATTTTGGGGGGCGGGGTTTGGGGGAATCAGCAATAAGTCTATAGATAAATTAACAACGAATGTGATTTATTATTTTGTGGAAAATGTCAAAGTTTAAAGCCAAAACATTAATCATTAGAAAGAACAAATGAAATAGAAACCAATCCTACAATACAAAAAAAAAAGCCGTAAACCACTAGATAAAACGTCCATTGAACATAAGCCAAGATAAAAACTTGCATCTTCCTTTTGATTACCTCTTTATTGATTATATTGATGAAAACTAAATTAACAATTCATTAAACCACACATTTCATCGATTCTTTCTTGATATAATAATAAATTATGAAATTAGATAGGTTATTTGAGATTTTCGAGAAATCCGAATGTTAGACTGGTTCTTTATTAATTGAACAAAAAAATTAGAAAAAAAGTTAATTAGGATATTTAAAGAAAAAAATAAGATTCTATGAAATTTTAGGAATAACAATTAAATTAAATTGAAAATCAATGTTGTTCATTAGCACAACAAACCAAAACAGATGGTGGGTTATGTTCAAATTTTTGCTATTTGAAAAAAATTTGGATAAAATCGGTATTGTGCTGAAATTTATTTATTTTGGGGACGTTATTAACGAACGCCATTTTGTGTGTATTATAAACCTAAACAAAAAAAAAAAAAACAAAAACTTAAATATTCTAGAGTAGAATTTAACAAAATAATAATAATATTTTATGAGCTAATAACATCAATAGCTATAGGAATTATCGCCAGAAGTAATTAAATAGTTGTAAGCATTGTAATCCAATTCCATACACAAAAACTTAGTGACAATCCGATTAGATTTTTTTTTTCGAAAATCAAATAATTCCCATCTTAAAAAATTCTATAAAATTATTAATGCGGAAACTATATAATTATTTCTTTCGCTTTATATGTATTAAAATATTATATATATGTGATACCCATAGTCATTTTTCTTTAGAAAATTACCAAAAATTTTAATTTTATGTTTAAGAATCAATTATCGACAGTAAACAACAAATAGAGGCCAATTCTATTTATTGCAATTTTTCACGTAATCACGCTTGATTAATGAATTGATTTTATTTTGGTTTATTATAATAAAAATGAATTACAATTCAATTTTTTTTATTGGAGGCCTACAATTTTCAATGTGATTGGACTGATATTATTTTTCAAATTGTATTAATTTTTGAGTTCAGTTTAAGATTAACTTTCACTAGAAAAACAACCAATTATAAAAATAAAAACAAAACGGAAAAACTTGCTCTCATACATACCTATCTTTATTTTCCAATCCCCTATTTTTGTTTGTTATCGCTACTATTATTAATATTATTATTATTATTATTACTAAAAATAATTATTAATAGAGTGATCTTCAATTTCGTTCTAGTCTGAACTGAACTCAAAAATGTTTAGAGTTTCGGAAGTACTAAACGATGATAGAGAATTATTCAAAATTGTACCTTTAGTACATGAACAATAAATTTATTGTTAACTACGTATATAATAAATTGAAGATGGTGCTAAAACGCTGTTTGATGCCTTGAAGGATTTTAATAATTTAGTAAATGTGCGACACCTGGTGTGTGATAGAGAGTTGTTTTGTTTTAAAAAAAGAGTTTTTAGAATTGTACAACAAAATCTCCATCTTCATCTCCAATAATATTGATAAATCAAAATTGGTGGAGATGGCAATGGAGATATTGTTAAAGAATACTATCTAATAATAATTAGTAACAAGTTATAATAAATAACATTAATTACTATTTCAATACAAATTAGGATTTCAATACAATTATTTTGCAATATCTATAAGTATATAACTGATTTCGTGTATTATGTATTTATCAATTATTATCATTTATCTATTTATTTATCCCAACGCACATATTTTATTCGTATCTTATTATTATTATTATTATTATTATTATTATAGGAATTATTATTATGATTCACTCAACGAAACTTTGATTTGTATTGAAATATGTGTTTATTCTTTTATCTGATTGAGAAATTATTGATGATAATCAATAAATATCGGGAAGAGAACAGAATGTTGATTTTTGTGAAATTGAAATTATATATTTGAAACAGATTATTATCAAGGATTAAGAAAATAAAGTCACTTTATATTTATGTTGGAAATCTTTGGAAAAGATAGAAGAAAAATAATAATAATAATAATTTAAATGAATTATTGTAATTTTATGTGCAAATTTCACTTTGAATTATCTATATATATATTGAAATTTAATAAATTTAAAAGAAAAAAGAACATAGCTTCTAGTCAACAAAAATTCTGATCCTTTAGCTTGAAAATGTTATAAAAATTACATAATAACATATTATTCAATTGCATTAATGTATGGGATATGTATGAGATTAAATAACAACAACAAAAAAATAATAAAAATTAAATAAAATCATAAATCTTATTATTTTTAATAATTTTTGACGAAAATAATTTAGCAAATTATACAACATAACATAAAATAAATATTTGTGGACAATAAAATTTTATGAAAATATGGGAATTTTTACTGTAAAAAGGGAATTGCATCGGCCGGGAATCGAACCCGGGCCGCCCGCGTGGCAGGCGAGCATTCTACCACTGAACCACCGATGCCTGATACTTAACCGATTTATACAAAGAATCCGCAATTTCTAGATGAATTCTTCATCATTAAAGAAAGTTCAATCGGTCGTGTCATTATGTTTCGAGAAATTCGCAATAAAATGATTTTGCATCGGCCGGGAATCGAACCCGGGCCGCCCGCGTGGCAGGCGAGCATTCTACCACTGAACCACCGATGCCTGATACTTAACCAATTTATACAAAGAATCCGCAATTTCTAGATGAATTCTTCATCATTAAAGAAAGTTCAATCGGTCGTGTCATTATGTTTCGAGAAATTCGCAATAAAATGATTTTGCATCGGCCGGGAATCGAACCCGGGCCGCCCGCGTGGCAGGCGAGCATTCTACCACTGAACCACCGATGCTTATAACTCAATTAAATTTATTCCAAATTAGGAGCAATTTTCTGAAAGTGCTGACACCTCTCTTGGGCGGAGAGAGAGGTTCTAAGGAAATTTGAGTCAATTATTTTTTGATTTGCAAAATGTTTTAATCAAAAAACAGAATAGGATTGATCAGAAAACGAGTTTGGCAGTCGAATCAACATTCTATCTCTTATTGTTTTAGAAGTGTAACAAGAAAAAATTAGTGACTAGTCCATATCGAATATTATAGAGGAATGTCTTGTAAGTTTTTAAGCTAAAAGGAATTTCATAGAGGTACAAAAAAACAATAATTTTGGAAATGTAAATATATTCCAATCAATAAACTACTAAAAAATTGAGTAAACATCTCTAACAAAAATTATTCATAATCAATAATAATAATACTGGAATGAAATTAAAATTTTGTATCATTTGGCATTTTTTCAAAATAAGCAATTTGATCGGCTTCAACTTTATAATTATGAATCCATCGGCTACCTTTCCTCAAACTACCATCAATACCATCCTTCCATATACCATTTGGTAAATAAACTTCACGTTCCCGTGAGCCTGAATATAAAATTGGTGCAACAATTAAATCATCACCTATTGAAAATTCATCAATAACAACATGACAAGCTGGATCACTATAATCCAACATCCATAATGGTCGTATCAATGGTAAACCTTCATTTAAAGCTATTTGAGCATATTTTTTCAATAATGGTGTCACCTATTAATCAAAAAAATATATCAATAATATATTATTAATAATTATATAATAATGACTTTAGCTTGTCGTAGTGATGTTAAAATTTTTGCCATTTCCATTATATCATCACCATAGGTACTAGGTAGATGGGTGTACCGGATTACTGGTAGAAATGTAGCCAATTGTAACCATCTTCCATATAATTCTTTGTCTGGTAATGAATTCAATGAATAATTTTGATAAAATACAAATTCCGGTTCACCATAATCACCACCAACCGCTCCTGGTATCAAGAATGGATAACCTAATATACCATAAGTTAAAATTGTTGGTATAACACGTCTTATACCATCCCATGATGATTCAAATTGTGGTAATGATATGAATGTTGGTGCTTTAGGTCGTTCAATCGCACTATTAACACCAAATAGATTAACACTATTTTGTAAACTATTTATAAATAATGTTTTAAATTGGTCAGGATTGATTAATAATCGTTCACAATGATAATAATGTGGCATATTGTAGGCTAAGCCTAAATCTAAATAATAAGCATCGAATTTATATTTATTTGCTACTGTTTTCAATTTATTTAATAACCATGGTATTGTACGATTACGGGTTGGATCTAATACACCAGCACTTTGTAATGATTTGTATCGTGTCAATGCTGGTATACGATGGTCACTAAATCGTTCTGATATTAATAGACGTTGTCGTACAGCTTCGGCGAAATTATAACTTTCTGTTGATATAAATGGTTGTATTGATAGAACTATACGAAAACCACGACGATGCATTATATTTATAACTTCTTCTAATATTGGAAAACGATCGATGTCAACTTCAAAATCGCCTATATTACGTTGCCAAAATTCATTGATCAATACATGCCCTTGTCGTAGGAAACCCAAAGCTATGACATTGTCGGTGTAATTAGAGATTGTATCTGTAAAAGAAAAACATTTTTTTTTTTTTGATTGTTCATAATAATAATTCACAACTTATTGTGATATTTATGAAAACAGTGATGAACAAAATTGGTCTTGGTCTTCGTCTTGATGATTTGTAAACCCAAAACCAGGATCAAATTCAAGATTAAATAGTCAAAGCCAAAATGAAGCCTAAGAGAGCAAGACCAAAACGATGCTGGT
>JAZBGX010001507.1:0-17979 GCA_037414775.1 Zonitis immaculata
AACCAGGATTTTCATTGTTAATTCGATTTTTATTAGAAAATGTGTCAAAAATCTAGTTTATAATTTCATCGACAGAATTCTTCAATCAATAATATTTATATAAAATAATAAAAAAAAAATTTCTTTCTCAATTGTTTCTTTAAACAATTCCATCAGAATATACAGCATGTTTCAAATTAACCGGGCACCATTGCTAACTCCATTATAATGAGACCTACGAAGTTTGTTGAATTAGCGAACTAGTAGGATTCTCCCCGCTGATTACGATGGTGTAAAATAAGTGAACAACTCATTTCCAAGGTTTTAAATAGTAAACCTGTACATTATTATTGCAAATGGAAGAACATTTAATTCTAGACTTTATACTCGGAAAAAGTCCTTAGTTCAACCAATAAAAACACGGAAAATAACCAAAAATATGAATGGCGGATGGGCCAAACTTCTCACTCAAGGCAACTGGAGATATTTCTTATTTTCCTCGTTTTAGGACTAATTTCTTGCAATTTATACTCGACAAACTACAGGGAAACTAGAAAAACCTGAATATATTAACAATTTGTAGTTTCTCAAGTATAAAATACTCTGGAATTGAGTTCTTTTCGGTTGAAAAAAAAAACTACTCTGAAAATAACTCGTCAACTAGTTGTTCGATAATTTTTCTGTTTACATCATCATATAATCAGAGAGAAAAATTCTATTAGTTAGCTTGATTAATCGTCATTGTAACTCCAATGACTCTTTAATATGAAACATCCTGTATTGAATAAGGAATTTATTTTTTCATATAATTGAAAAAAATTTCTATCAAAAATCTATGTTTGTTTCAACGTGATTGTGTTGAATATTTTCTGTTGAAAAATGAGGAGAAAATCTCGATTTTTCTCTACTAAAATTTGAATCATGATCAACAATTATAACACAATCGAAAAGTGGAAGAAGAAAAAAAATCCTGCAATTTTAGCAGGACTTTCTTCCTATATAAATATCGCTAATAAATCAAATTGAAAACTAACATCGATTATTTGAAGCAATGGATTGGCAACGGTAAATGGCAACTTCTCACATAATCGAATCAATAAAAACCAAAAACAACCAAATTTTTCAACCAAAAAAAAAACCAACTTTATCCTATAATTTATAGCTGGTTTTTCGGGTAAAAAAGTTTAGCCAATATATATATTTTTTTTTGTATAAGTATATAAAACATATAAATACAATATACATATGTATATAAATTTATTATATTTTAAAAGCAATATAGCAATCTTTTAAATATCAATAGCACATTTGAACTTTAACTTATGACTTTATTTTGAAATACACACATTATTATATTCCAATATATGGAATTTTCAAAAACATATAAGTAAAAGATAAGATTGTCGGTTAAATTTCTTCACAAAACAAAACAAAAAATTGGAACGATATATGAAATAATAATAATAATAATAATAGTCTTTCGAATAAAAATTCGAAACAAATCACAAATTTTCCTTCAAATAAAACCAAAAAAAAAAAAAATAGCGAGTGATAGATGAATTATTATTTAATGCGATAAAATGATGTATAGTAGTTTTGTTTTTTGACAAATTACAATAAGACTTGTCGTCTCACATCAACAGTTTGATTCCAAATATAAAAGTTGAAGTTTATTCTTCAAAACCACAACACTCTCCAACTAGAAATCCATCACAACTGAGGTTTAGCTTTATCTCATTCTTATTAGTACTATTATTATTATTGTAGCGGATAAAGATGAAGAATTGTTCAAATAATACGAATTCAACTAGCAATTTGTGTGGTAATTAAAAAAAATTGATTACAATTGTGATAAAATTGATAATGTCTAGTTGTATCGACATGTTGTTATCATGAAATTATATAAATATGATGAAAAAATAATAATTATGGTTAATATCAACAAAATCTCAATTTTATGTTTACTATCATATATAATTCCATATGATAATATTAATAATAATAATAAGAAGAAGAATTGTAATAAGATGAAATACGGATGCAATATGCCAAATATATTTGAACTCTCTCCCCTACTGTATAATAAAAGATGACATATTGGTATGTATATGTTCGCTATCACCTCTATCCACCCCTATACTCGATTGAATTCAAGTAAAGGACACATATATCGAAAAATTGAATAATCGAGATATGCAAGTAGAAAAAAAATTGCAGGAAAAAAAACAAATTTTTCATATGTATTACTATATATATAACATATGAAAAATTTGTATGACTTATAAGTCATTTTACTTGGTATGTACTTACATAAAAGGCGTTTCTATATTATATGTAAGCATCTGTTCCAAAAGAAAATAGAACGATTCACAAAATGAAACGACCAAAAAACAAAAAATAATAATAAGAGTAATGAAGTCAAAACTCGGATCTATCAAAATATATAATAAAGTATGATTAATATTAAAGATGCTGCCATTGATTAAATATACAATAGAATGACTAATTTACACATTTATAATATAAAAAGTCCACTGTATTATCCTTATTGGGCATAATTAAAATTAATTTTGAGATGGTCGTCAAAAAATTAAAAAAAAAAATAGAATAAAAAGTTTGTGGTTAGTAAAATGTCGAGAACAAGGAGCATTCTCGGTTCAAATCCGTGTTAAAACATTTCTAATACTAAATTAAATCAAATTGTATTTATTTAGTTATTATAGTTAATTCTAATGTAAAAGATAGTTTTTTCTTTCTATTTATGTATTTTTTGTAAAAATAGACAATAAAATTTTAGTCTACGTCGTGCCAAAGTGAAACTACGTTGTAGTTATAGTTGAATATCCAATAAACGTGACATGAATAGATTTTTAGATATTCGTAATATAATAAAAACAAAAAAAATCTATACCTACTTTTTTTTTTTGAATATACCTATAATATGACATCCCTAACACTTGTGAAGCTCACACAATTTAACTCAAAATACTTTGGATTGTTGCGCTGTTGTTGTAATTTATAGAAATATATCTCCACATTTCACCGAGTTGTAAAAATTTGAGAAGAAACTAATTGTCATACCTCCATTAAAAACACAAATAGAAAACCTACACTCATGAAAACAACGAAATTGCAATTCCAACTATTGTGAATCCACACCAAAGTTTATCGTCAGATTCAAGAATATCGTGGCCAAGTGTATACATATAGGGAATTTTCCACAATTTTAAATTTTTACATCAAGAACTGGGCCAAACTGCTTGTGGCTATCACATGCAATTTTGTAAATAGACATAATCAAAATCACAAATCACGGACAAGAAATATAATTATTTCTTGAATGACGGTTTTCCATTTTAATATTGGGAGAAACATTAGTTAGGCACTAATTCAACTTCGATGGGATCGCTCCAGCAGGATGGTTGTCTAATTCATCGAGCCTCGCAGCTTTCAAGAGAAATCTTACAGTGAAAAAGGACACTCAACAGTACATACAATGCCTGGAAGAACTAGGAATACTTTCAAGTCTATTGCTTCCGAATTTGAGTGTCCACCAGCGATCATAATACATACGCTTTAAAAAAATGTAATTATGAAGGTGGTGGACATTTCGTACATTTGTTTCAGCATTAATTTAAGGTTTGATTCGCTTTTCTTATTGCGAGAAAAACCTCAATTTGAACATTTATTTATAAATTATATGAAATTATTTTTTCTCACCATTACAGGTTTACTAAATAAATAAAAAAATTGGTTTCCAATTGAAGAAAGATAGTTGCAACCAAAAAGTCCTTCAAAGGATTTCACGATACAATCTCAGAAATAAAATTTCTAAATTTGCAGAATTTTCGCAAGTATGTTTGGCTTTGTCAGATTTAATAGACCACCTGGTAGATTTATTAATTTCAAAATTTCAACGAAATTATTAAATATTAAAATTAAACGCAAAGGTTGTTTATTTAAATATTTATTATTGATGATTTGGATTTATCATATTGACGAGTATTTATGGATTTTGATATAGTTGTCTTACGAAAAATCGAAGGAAAAAAATCCTTAAATTTTCCGTTAGTTATAATAGTAAAATTGAGTCATCAAAATACTTCCTAATTATTATCATCAAATTCAAAATTAATTCAATTAATTAATAGAAATAAACATTTATTTTGAAGAATATATACTAAATATTGATTTGATAACTTTTATAAACATCTATAATTAAAACAATAACTTTAAATTAATTTAATTATAAACTAATGGTTAAAACAGACAAAAAAAATGATCGGTGTACTTCACAAAATTGTTCATAAACAGTTCAAGGTTCACGATAAATATATTTAATGACAAGATAATAAATTGATAATGAAAGAGTTTCAATAAAAATGAACATGAAATTTGTTAATTCATAATAGACTACTTTTTTCTCTTACTCATTATTATTATTATTATTATTATTGACGAATCTAAATGAATGACGCTGCATTAAAATAAAACTGATTACGAATTATTAAATATCGAGTTGAATTTTTCAAAATACAAATCAATTTTCATCAAATTTCCATCCACATTGAGCAATATGGAATGTTGATTATTTGTTTATTCACAAATAATTATAAACAAAATAATGAACGAACAGTTGTAATCGAACATCGAATTCGATATATTCGGCGTTCGTTCGCACTAATTAAATACTATAAATAGTGTTTAAATAATTAATTGGATTATTTATCAATCTAAAATAATAATGATAATAATAATAAAATTACCATTTTCGGACTATTTGATTTTTGTTTATCAACTAAATAAACATCTAATAAGATGTTTTGACTATGAAGAAATTACTTAAGTAATGAATTTAATTTTTTGCAAAAAGTAGGGGGGGAAATTTTTTTTTCGAAAAAAACAAAAACATAAATTGCAATGTTTCCTAGTTATTTTGTAAACAACTAATTATAACGTGAAAGGCTGAATATATTAATAGAATGCAGTTTTTTTTGCGTTTTTGTGTGAATATGTAGTAATTTATATACGTAATTTTTTTTTATTTCAGAAAAAACTACAAATAACATTTGTTTGTCATTTATATATTTTTGTTTTGTTTTATTCATGAGTATCATAATCTTGAGTAATATCAACTTATTGCAATCTAAATATAACACAAAATCACATATCAAAATTTAGAAATGATGCGTAATATTGCAAAATTAGTTAGAAACAGCAAAACTTCACGTACAATCCCTGCTTTAGCGATATAATAATAGGTCAAAACGTATTTTTTATTCAATTTAATTACGGAGAAAAAAATTTTTTTGCAACATAGATACGAGATTCCATTGACTTTCTAATCAAATTGATGATTGATAAGGTAGAAAAAAATTAATAAATAAATACATAAATATGGTAAATAGAACCAGATCATTTACCTTTTCACGTTCAAGTTAGTATATCGAAAAGATATGGCCTCGATTAAAATTCAAGTCGCGCTTGTTGTGTAATTTATAATGAACGAAAAAATTAAAATAACAAAAACCATTTGAAAAATGTTCTATTTAAGGGAAAAACCGAAGTTGAGAAAATCGTTTTAATTGTAATAGAAAAACAAAAACAAAACACAAAAAAAAACATAGTAACAGGAATATGAATTTTAAATTTAAATTAAATTTTATTCAATAATAAGCTAAAAAATTATAATAATAATCAAAAGAATTAATTATACGATCATTATTATTATTATTATGAAAAATACTGCAATATTTTACCGGATCTATTTTTTTCTATTCTTATATATCGCGTTGTTTATATAATTTTTTTTTTTTAATCTGATAGATATTTTACAAGCTAGTCGAAATTTTCCAATGTTTCTATTCCAATATTATCACAAGAAAATCCTTTATTTTGGCATTTTCTTGTTGATAGAAACTCTAATATTAAAGGTTATCAAAACAATATCCAGAATTCGTACTATTAAATTATAATAACAGCAGCCTCATAAAATTATTAATATTATTAATTAATATAAGAAATATGGTTAGTTTAATTTGCATTGATTATATAATAAAATATGGCTCTAATTTTGCAACTGATCATAATTTAAATTATTTCTATATAGACGTTTGAATTTTATTAATAATTTTCAAATCATACAACAGCCAGTTACACAACAATTATTACAGTGAAACCTTATTTCAAATTTAATTTAAAGCGATTAAATTTGGATTTAGTTGGGGTGGCCGCCCGCTCGCTTATCATAAAAAGATTGAATACAATCGACTTTTTTGCAAAAACCCTATAATATTCGAATTTACGAAAGAAAGAAAAATTGCTTCAACGTGAAAGTCGAGCCTTAGCTAAAAAACTATTTTTATGAATTATTAAATAAAAGAAATGGACAAATCGAAATTGAAACTTGTCCAAAAACTATTAATTTTTCAATAGAGAAAAAAAACACTGACATTTTCCAATGAAATTTCCAGTATTTTTACATAAACGAAGCGATTTTCCGAGAAAATTTCTTCAATTTGGAAATTATCTATTCTATTTATAGATAGAAGATGCAGTTAATTTTCGAAATTCAACAGATTTCTCAAACAAATAAATCGAGATTCCTTATTTTATATAAACTGTTTCTTAGGTACTTGTACAAACTTTAAAGAGTAATTTTTCAACTTATTCCAAGATAAAAAAGTACTATATGGACACGATCTATAACGATTTGGTTTTTCAGATATACAGGAAGTCCAACGAAAATTGTTTTCCCGGATCAAATGTCAAGAAAACCTGTAGTCTTCAACTACCCGTTCTAGATATCCCTGAAACAAAGCACTAGAGCACTAGTTCTGAACGAATTTTATACGCGAACACTAAAAGTCCAAACGTTCAATAACATGGCAATTTTACGGAATTTGGAATACTGGGAGTATTGATTATGATAAACTCAAATGTTTACTCAAGTTTTTTGGTTGATGGCAACAAGCAGTGATGTACCAGGACTCATTTTTGACTAGACAAAAATGAGTTTAAGATTATTTGTTGGATCACTAAGGGTGATGTCACAAACTTAAGTGATTCTCGTCCGGAAATTTATGCGCAACCATACTAAAGTGTGAATCAATCAACTACATCCTGTTTTAGGTTTCTAAATCAGCTTCTTCTAAATGTTTAGGGACCTCCAAAAACCTTCCGAAAACGTATTTGTGGACAAATGCATCGTTATTATGCTCATATGACCTTTTTATCTTAAAATTAAACAAAGATCTACGTATTAAAGTTTGTACAAGCATTTAATAAACAGCCTGTATAAATTAAAATATTTATTTTTATTGAGAATTAATCGAGCTTATAAGGTGGAATAAGTAAGTTAAATAAGTTAATTTTCTATTATTAATACCTCATTGTCGAAATAATGAAATTAATGAATGGAATTAGAAAATTAAAATTCCTACGTAACTTTATCGTTTATATTTTTATTATTTGTCATTATTATTATTATTATTATTATTATTTAGGTATTTAATTTTCAGTAAATTGAATGAAATAATAATTATTTTATGCCAAGAAAGAGAAAGTAATTTATTTTCATGAACAAATTCCAACTGGATAGAAGAAAAACTTCAAAGGAAAAACTAGTTTCCACTTTGATTTTCTATTAATAATATTTTATGATAATAATAATAATGATATAAAAATACTCAACTGCCTTGACTTTTAACTGAATGAAAACTTGCAACGGTAATTACAACCATAAATAATAATAATAATATTTCTGATACAGAAAAAAAAAACACCAATTAGTAATAATTTATATAAATTACAAATATATTAGAATTAATATGGAAATTATTTGATTATGGTAATAGTAATTCATAAAACAATAAAAAAAAACATTTTTGATAAGAAAAACCACATACTGGGCGATTAAGCGAGTCTTTTGTTTATATTGTTTTTAAATCTCGTATTATCAAACATTGTTGCATGCGAATATAGAAAATTGTTCCTATAAACTTAATCATACCAACCAATCAACATCATCTTGGAACGGAGTACCTCTATATACAAAGTAACTTATTTTATATTAAACTTAACCGCAACTAAATTCTTTGGCTCATCTCCCATTCAAATCTACCTACGCTACTATTTTTGTTATTTAAAAAAAAAAACAAAACAAAAATTAGGAATTTTCCTCCCAAAACAAAAAACTAATTAGTAGTAATGATGGCACGTTTTATTGCTAATTTTTAATCGATAATAATCGATAATAAATAAAAAAAAAATTACAATAATTAATTAATGGGATGATTTTTATGGGGGGAGAAAAACTAAATTTAGATATTGGGGGGCTCGTCATTTATAAACATGCGCATTTCAAAATGTTATGACGGTGGAAATGACATTGAATTTTACTTAATAATAGACAACATGTAATAAAACACATTGCGTAACGTAAATGTTAAGATTTTACTACAACACAAACACATACAAGTACATACAAGTACGTATATATGTATAATTCGATAATATTAATTGGTATATTTATTGAGAATTCACTAATTAACTAATTATAATTAATTGAACCCCTACTATCAAGAAGATTAATAATAATCTTGCATTCTGTATAAATTTCCCATGTAAAATAAATTTCCATAGAAAATTAAATAATTTTTTTTTTCCTAAAAAATCCACAATTAAATCGTCTATTTTGCTAATTTGAATAAATTTAAAATTTATTTTTAACACTTTGGCAACAATAAATAAAGCTAAATTACTTCCGCTTCAGATGCTATTTATACATATAGGCTGTCCCATTTAAGATACGACACCACACCTAAAGTCTTTCATTAATTACCAGTTGTATATTCAAACAATCCGGAAATAAAAACTATAAGGAAATTCTTTGATTTATTATTAATCCTGAATATATTGACGAATTAAATTGATCAACTCCCCAAAATATAATATCTTCAATTGATTTTTTTTAATGATAGTCATGTTGGAAGAATTCATTCTATATTTTATGATTCATTTGAAATGAACATTTGAAAAAAAGTATGATAATCAGAAAAATTAATTCCAATGCCAATGATTTTTAATTTTTAATGATTCATTATTGTTTTAATGTCACACAACAATCGGAATATTCTATGAGAAAAGTTTGCTTCATAAAAATCGTTACCAAAAAAAATATATATACATATATATATATATTATCACTTATCACCTATTTCTGAACAAATCATAAATAAATTAAGTAATTTTTATACAGCACCATGTAGCTTAAGTCCATTCTGCGAAATAATTTTGTCAACAGCTATCTTCTAAATAACATCTTTGAACTTGGTTTTCTTTCTTAGTTGATTGTTTACGATTCCCTTAGTTTATTTGCACTCAATGGTCTTCATTCCGTATGTGGTAACGGGTAATATGCAGGATCGATAAATTTTACGTTTAAGATTTCTAGGGATATTTGGATTTTTTTAGAATATGTGCAAGTCTTCCAAATGCTGCTCATATTAGCGCTATTCTTCTAGTGAGTTCTGCTCTGCAAATTTTCCTTTTTTTGGGTGATATTGTGCCCTAACTTACATCTTGTATTTGTTGACGATCTGCTGTCATATCGATATTGTCCTCACTTGCATAATTTTCTGGAAGTTGCATTATTTCGGCCAATTCATAAAATTCATTTAATGTCCATTAAATGAGTTCTAGAGGTTGTGTAGAGTTTAAATAAACTTTTATAATTGTAAATTTATTCAATGAAGATAAAAATGTATTCATAAAGTTCATTTTGAATGAATCATAGACGATTTAGTTTAAAATTGACGGTTGCTGTAAATATTCGCACATATGTATATAAGGAGTTATTAATAAGTACATCTGAGTAATGACGCTCTGTATAAAATATAATTGGTAGGAAAAATACAGCGATGTTATAGAAGCAAAAAAACACGAAAATAATGATAGTCGACATATCTAATCGATGCTAATTTTTTTCGATACGTCTACTTAGACGTACATATAAAAAAAAAAAACATGTAGTATCGTATAAAAACAAAACATTATTTTGATATGACACAAACATTGTTTTTGCCAATTTTATGAATAAATATCAACAATCATAATATTGAATTAATTATTATTTAGGAACAACAAAAAAACTCTATACATATATACGATCAAATCAAGAATTGTTCAATGAAATTTCTATTTCATTGATAAAGAAAAAACAAGCGAACGAATAAACAATCTCAAGATTACACACTATATACTAATAAAACATCAAAATTTCCGAACCCTTATTTTCATTTATCTATTATCTGTAATGATAATTTTTTTTTGAAAGTTTTCTTTACATCGGGTTCAATTTTGAGGTCAAGATTACCACATTTTGCGTCATTTGAAATTTATAAAATACAATTCCGTTTTAATACATATACATCCATAATGAATTGGTGTTGTTTTTTGTCGTCTAGTTTTTGCTACATTAACGAGAAAAAAAAAACAAATTTTCCAAATGAATAAATTATATTTTAATTAATTACTGATTTAAGAAAAAAAATTATAATTCATAGGAAAAAATTGCGAGTTTTCTTTCATGTAACAACGTAAACTTTATAATCGGTTCAAGTTATTATTATGGAAAAAAAATTGATAGAAGATTTGATTCGTAAACATGAGGCTGGCGTCATACGGATTTTAATATTTCTCAAAATAAAAAGAAAAAAGGACTCCCACCAATAGGATTACAAAACAGACGAAAATACGAAGAAGAAAAAAAAAGAAGAAATATCAACAACGAACAAACAAGACAGACAAAACAAACTGAAAAAATTCCAAATCAAAAAAAAAAGAAAATTATTTACAAAAATAGTTGCAAAATACCAATAATACCGGTATTAGAAATTAAATATATTCATGAAAATATTTCAATATTACCGAGGGACTTGAAGATCGTCGCGTATCGCTGTTCGGTTGCTTGCCGTGTATTATAAAACGTGCCACGATGTCCTCAATACAATGTAGTGAGGCACCCGCCTAATTTTAAACTTGAGCTAAACCGTATGCATTCCAGAGGCTTAAATATTAAATATTTTTCTAAAAAAAGAAAAACCATACAGTTAACAAAAAGTATAAACATTTTTTGTGATTTCTACATAAATTTCGTTATTATTTCCAATGAAACTATCAAGAAATAGAAACAATTTCTATTAGGTCGCTATATAATCTAAAGAATTGAATTTCAAAAGACAAGTGAGAGTATGATGGTGTGTTCCTCCACCATTTTTGCATATAAAATAGTTGATAATGTCTATGAACGTGATAAGAATTTTATAATACTTGACAAAAACAAAAAAAAAAACTGAATACATATTCCAAGTTTCTATATTAGATATAACACAAATATAGTCGAATGGCGAAATTCGAAAGAAAAAAATTATAGTCGAACCATATTGACTTTAGAATTTTTGATCGAAATATATCTATAGTAAAAAAAAAGTTGTTCTAGTCTCCTTGAACTTGATTTCCGTTTTATTGTTTTTCGAAACAACAGTCATTGGCCAAATTGGAATTTGCAAAAAAATTTTTCAAATCTATAAATAGACTATCTTAAAACAAAAAAAAAACAACAAACGGCGATGCTTATATATTTAATGAGAGCTATCGAAAAAATATCAAAACAAATTAAAGTTTTTTGCAATCATTCTTTCTTTTTCATCCAAAAAGAACAAATATATTATTATGACCCGAAATTTTTTATTTATTTACTCAAAATAATTTTGATAGAAATAGATACAACAGAAAAACAAACAAACAAACAAAATTACGTATATATTTTCCTAATTGTCAATCGAAATTTCAATTACCTAATTATAGGGCCATATAATAAGTGGGCGCTTATCATTTTGCAAATAAAATTCGATATTTAAATCGGATCATTCAATTTTATGACACTTACAATTTTGCAACTTGAATCAACTTAAGACGACTCAATTGGAGGGAAAAAAAAAATACTTGCATAACAAAACAGGTAAACAAAAGAGATACGTGATGGGAAAAAAAACTGCGCGATAAGAATCTGGTGATTCAAATTGCAATTCGTATTGATGAGTTAGTACTCGAATTAATCGAGTCACATGCTTGTACAATTCGAGTTGAATGATTCTATAGCAAAAAAAGTTTGGATTCAAGTCACTCAAGAGGGACTCTAATCTATATTTGGATCAACTGTAAAAACTAGAGCTTAATATCGAAGGAATACAGATTTGAGGCACCCTGGTGCGACTATACTATAAAATTTCCATATTTATTCTAAACAAAACAAAAACAAAAAAGAGTTGTTCTAAAATTACAATAAAATGACGAAATTTAAAAAAAAAAAAAATGGACACGACCTACAAATGACAAATTGTAAAACGAATGGAAAGGTCGAGGACTCTATCAGCAGATCATAAACGATGAAATTTAAAACAAAAAACAAAAGTGACAATTATTCAAAGTGATAATTCACCTCGAACTCCTCTCAACTTAACAACGCAACTTTTAATAATAATTCTAGTATGAACTAGAAATATAAAAAATTCTTTAGTGCAACAAAAACAAAACGATAACAGAATTAAATTTCGTTATAAGCGATTGATTATCACTTCTATCAAGTTAGAGGTCAATTTTATGAAGTAATAACTGTATGAAACTCTATACTTAGAATAAGTATCTATATTCATATATATGTATGTAAAAAAAGCTTACTTTACATTCCTGTAAGTTAATAATTTTATTATACGAGTATTGTTAATAATAATGTAGAAAAAATGTGGAAATTTTAGCGAAATACACGACCATGTGACCAAAACAAACACGTTCTATAAAATAAACAATTAATTTCTATTCTAATTAATTCATAACAATGATCATCGTAATTTGGATTATTTTCGATAAGGTGTTGGGGAGTTTAAAAATAAATTATTTCTGTTTATTAATTAAATTTTACAATTTGCGTATTTTTATACGACTATCTGTCTCTTTCTAAATTAGTGAATTTATAATTAATTTCGATATAAACATAAAAACGTACTCCACGTGAAAGTCAAGGCTAATAGATTAAGAAAACTGATGCTGGTTGGTGTATGTGTTTGTGTATGCTCTATAGGAGCGTAAAATGCCCAAGGTCGAAATTCGAAATGGTGTGTGATCCTTTGATGGTATTGCGAATTGTGGTGGAGTAGTGGTTAGTAATCCCCCCATAATCATATTCCATTATTATAGTAATGATAAGAATTACAATTATTTATATCGACAGAAAAAAAAAATTAATTAAACAGAACAAAAAAAAAACTAAACTAACTGATAGAATTACACAAGGATGGTTATTATTGTTATCATTGAAATTAACATTAACCACAATAAATTATAGGTAATAATCATTAACAAACACAAATACAAAAGTTGAATTATCAATGACAATTTTTTTTTTTAGGAAAATTTTAATAAGCAACAATAGAAACCTAGTTGTTGATATTTCCTTTACAATTCTAAAAATAAAAACAAAATTTTGCATTCTATAAATAAATATAACACTACTATCTATTTTGAATATTTGTGTTTTGTTTTTTAAATTACAATGTTCATGGTGTAAAAAATTAAGTAAAATTACTTAATTGAAGGCGTGTATCCTTCAAGTATGTAATTATCGTTCAAATATTGAAAAAATTACCAGATATAAACTCAATTATGTAGCTTCTATGTAAAAAAATAAAATTACATTGTAATTTTTTTTATCAATAACGCAAGTTTGATTATTTCTTATCTTGGAACAAAAATATATATATATATATACAGAATGTTCCGCCAGAGGCTTTTCTGGTCTTGTAGGAACTCTAGTTCTAGTGGAGGAAAAAAATGCACTCGAAGATCTAAAGTTTGGGAAATCGTTTTAACATCAAAATGTTTTCTAAACATCACACTTTAGATCGTCGAGTCCGTTATTTTGCACCCACTAGAGCCAGAGTTACAAGATCAGAAAAGCCATCCTGTATATATACATTGTTAGATAATTTAAAAATTATAAAAAAAATTTAATTAAATTAATTACAGTTAATCAATTCGAAACGGACGCCTTGACTTATTGAATGTAATAAAACCGCAACATTTCTAAACAAAATATTCGCAATAATAGATACAATAGAATTAATAATTCCTTATTATTTTATTGATGCAAAGTCAAGTTATACTCGATTCACTATAATTAAGAAGTAAAATCAAAAAGTATGGATTAATAAAACACCATCTTTGATCTAATTGTAAATATAAATTTTACAGACGAAATATAGAAATTTGGAAGAAAACTTTTTTCCGGTCAAATGAACTGCCGATACGATAATAAACCGAAAATTCCGAATATTCTTCTAAAATGATTTCAAGTCACGAATTGCTGAGAAACTGAGAATCAAAATATGGACATTGTTGAGAAAAATCAAGGGCTCGACTAGGGTGGTGGACAGTCAGGTCGTTTTGGATAAATACAATGTGTTCAAGAAAAACTTTAGTGAGCAGTTTTCGACATGGCAATTCAAGATATTTCACAAGTGTTTTGTTCATTGTGTTCAGAAAATTTATGGCATCAGACATAAGGACAATTACTGTCGAAACGTTCAATTCCTCCCTTTATTTTCATAGATTTAAATAAAGCTACTGTAAAGTCGTAAAATATTCATATATTGTGGTATAATAAATGGTTATAATAAAGACCGTATTATTTCTAGAGTATTTAGAAAATAATGACTCACCTTCCATCCTGCTGAACTGTTACTATCACCTTTATCTTTGAAATACGGCACATTCTGTACCATCCATTCATAAATCTGCGACAATGTCAATCTTTTATCAGGCGATGAAGTTATAGCTTGTGTAATCAAATCAGCATAACTAAGATTGCCCCAAGCATTACGTCGGCTAGAATTCTTTTTAGCTGTTGTAACATTCGCTGTAACACCACCACCACCACTATTATTACCATTATTTGGTGCTGGTAAATTATTATTAATAATGCTATTATTATTATTATTATTCGTACATTTATTACTACCACTTGTTGCTATTGTTGTTGTTGTTATTCCTGTTGTTGTTCCTGTAACAACAACACCAGCTACGGCTGTTGCCGCCTCCTCACTACCCTCAACATAATTTTCCGGTCGTGGTAAAGGCCACGTGTTCGATCTCGCGCGCGTCTGCGGCTCAAAACCATCCAATTCGGCCAATGGTTCCATTATATTTAAGTTCATTTTCGACCCAAAGCAACAAAAAAAAAACCTACTCGTATTATATTTCGTTGTATTTATTAATTTATGTATTGAAAAAAAATATGGATATGAGCAATAATTCAATGGTAAAGTGCCAATGTCGCAGGAATGTCGTAATATCGGCGACTGTCTATCTATCTCTTTCTGTCTCGGTTCTTTTTTTTTTTTTTGTATATCGTTTATATCTCTTTTATCTTTATGGTCAGGTGAATTGATACAGCCTTCAATGGCCTCACCGAGTTTTATTATACAAACTGGACTCTCTCTAAATATTATTCTACGGCGCAATATTATTAAATTGCCACTGTTATTATTATTATTGTAGCGCACACGTGAAATTGTAATCGCACAATCACTACAAATGTAACAATAAAAAAAATATATACACACAAGTTCAACAAGTCATCTCTTAAAAAACGCAAAAAAGAAACACCATTTAAAAAACGTTGAGTTGTGTCTCAGATTTATCGAAATTTTATAAAGCACAATATAATTTAGTTATTTTCGCCGCCCAGATGATGTTTGATTCGTAATTATTTAGGTCCAAACATAGGACACTAATAATATCCCGCGTTTTCACATTCATTTCTAGATTAGAATCGAAGACACACTACTTAAATAGATAAAAAGAATATTGAAGATAAGTGGAAAGATACTGGTATTATTAATATTACGGCGTAATAAAATGTTGTTGTTTTTTCTATTTAAAATGTATTTTATTTTTTCTATTATTTTTTTTTTGTTTGGTTATGTTTTTGTTTTTAAGTAGAAAAGAAGCGCGACAAGATTGCACGCTGACTACCGAACGGCGTGTGTTAGTTTGGCTGCCAGATCCGACTTGGTTTTAGTTGCAATGTTGAGTTGGAGGACATACCCACTCGATCATGCGCTCTTAATGGCGCCACGCACGCACATTCAATCGGTTCTTTATTATTATTATTATTATTATTATTTTTTAGTTTTTATTTGTTCGTCGTGTAATTGCGGCACACGCAGTGATACCTTTGCACGTGATTATTTTCGTTATATACCTGCAAACAATCAAAATATACATATATATGTATATAACACTCTACTATTATTTATTACCCATTATTGGATGTGTGGATAATTAGAAATGAACGGACAATCCCATAGAGTTAAACCAATTCTGAGAAATCATCTCTAAAGCTCTTAGAATTCAACCGTTATAAGATTAAATTAGAACTAATTGATAAAATGGTGGTTTAATCAATTTATAATCAAGTGATGAGAGTACTTGGTTTATGGGTTATTCCATTTGAATCATCGGAAATATGTACAGAATTAAGAAGCTCCGTTTTAATTTACAGTTTTCCCACTTTCTTATAACCGACAGAATTTTTTCAAGTGGTGTAAAGTTTTATTGTGCTACTCCCAAAAGGATTAGGGCTGCTCTGTTAAGACGCCCTTTCCATAATCTCTGCTCAAAAGTATAAATTACTTATATGGCATTTTTATGAACTTTTCTTTAGGCTTGTTGTAGTTGTATTTTTTTTTTCGAAAAATCCGAGATGATCAAGTTTGTTAATACTGTAGACTTATTGGAAGGAAAATCGAAAGAACATCGTATTTTTGAAAAGAAAATTTGGTTATTTTCATTTTTTGGAACTACCATTTCCACTTATAATAGAAAATGGCAAATCTATTATGAGTTGGTTTAAATATTGGCTGAATTCGGACTTTTTATGGGCCAAACACAGATCCAAATTATCTTGGGAATTAAACGTGACTCTCATTTTTTAGTGAAAATAACTCAAATAAGGGCCGCCGAACGTATAGATTAAGCAGAATTTGAGAAAAATTGTATTGGTTGGGATAATAAATTTTATATTTATTAACCAAAAGGATGTCTACCTGTTTTTTCGGAAAGCTTTGTCTTCATCTGTGAACAATTTCACCAAATTATCAGATAGCCCAGTGGTATTGAGTTTAGGTCTACAGTTTTTAGGTTTGGAGCTCGAATCCGGTCCTTATTCAGTACATGTTCGGCCTAATAGTAAAATTACCCAATTTTTGTTAAATACTCCCTTGTTCAGACTGTCTAGCGGAGCACCCAGAAGCGACGTAGGAGATTTTTTTCTGAACTTGTTCAATATAATGCTGACCCATGCGAGTCATGGCTTCAATATAGCGAGTTTGTATCAACCTCTTATCTGGTTCAC
Source organism: Zonitis immaculata (assembly GCA_037414775.1). Lineage (NCBI taxonomy): Eukaryota > Metazoa > Arthropoda > Insecta > Coleoptera > Meloidae > Zonitis > Zonitis immaculata. Next base: position 17,453 of record JAZBGX010001507.1, read on the forward strand.
TGTAATACCACTATCTTAAGGAACGACCAATACTGTACCTTACCAAACTGTACACTATAATGAAATGTGTCGCTCGAGTTCGTGACGTTGGTGCTCACTGTGTGGTGCCAGTATCCGGTCTTTAGTTATATAGACTGTTGCATTCTTAAAGGAACACGTTGCTAAATCACCAAAAATTATGTTATTATTATAAAGAACCATTCTGATAATTTAAATCAAATTTGAAATCAAATAAAACAATTTATTGCGCATTCCATTTCAAGAGCATGCTGTTAAAATGGTAAACTTCCAAGATCTGGTAGGCGGCAGGGGCGCTGTTGATTTAGCAACAAGTCCCTTTTACTCTAAAGCTATGTATCTATATAATTAGGTTTATTTAGTCATTATCATTTTTCGATTGCCAACAGCCAATTGAAGTAATAAGAACTGTTTAATCTATTAATAATTAAATAATAACTTGATTCAGCATATGTTTGAGAATTGAAAAAAATTGTCTTAATGAGAAAATTGGAATTCTTTATCTTCAT
>JAZBGX010001508.1:0-17968 GCA_037414775.1 Zonitis immaculata
AAACATTATTTGAAGCCGAGTTAGGACGATATAAACAATCTTTCCTAAATGAACATGAATGAATTTGGTGGTTTTTTTTTCTTAAATATTTTTTATTGTACATGCAAAATAAATAATTGTCTTGATAATTCAAGAGTTTTAAATCCGAAAATTTTCCTCAACACTCCTCCATTCTGCTTATAGTGGATGAAGAAATTGGTGAGTCTTAATTTTAGAAAATATTTGATTTTGAAAAAATAATAATTAGAAAGTAGCGTTTCGTAGAGATCAAGACTTTTGTCACTAGGAAATGGAAAATTCCCATTCAAACACTAATAATAATAATAATAAAATTAACATTTCAGTTATTCTATGTAAATCAAGTGCATGGAACATGAATAATAATTGAAATTGGTAGTGTTTGAACGAGTTTCGAGTCGAAAAATGTTGAAAACAATATTAAGGAAATTCTCTTTGCATGTTCCTGAATTACCCAAAACTAATTTTATACCAAAAAATTACAAGGTAAATTTATTCAATTTAGTTAAACCAATTCTAATTCAATTTATTCAATTAAGGGTTTATCATCGGATGATTTAACAAAAATACGAAAAAATAATTTAAATCCAGTTCTAACAACTTATTATAGTAAACCTTTAACTTTAACCCAAGGCTACAAACAATGGTTGTTTGATATTGATGGTAAAAGGTATTTAGATATGTTTGGTGGTATTTGTACAGTTTCAGTTGGTCATTGTCATCCGTATAGTGTTTTTTATTTTATTTCTATGATTCACCAATAATTAATTGTTCAATTTTTAGAAAAATATCGAAAGCTTTGATAGAGCAAATCCAAATATTAGGTCATGTTTCTAATATTTATTATCATCCAAAAATCCATGAATATGCTTCAAGATTAATCGATAAAATGCCGGGTGATTTAAAAGTAGTTTACTTTGTCAATAGCGGTTCTGAAGCTAATGATTTAGCTGTTTTAATGGCACGTCTTTATACTAAAAATACAGAAATTCTAACATTAAAAAATTGCTATCATGGTATGACTTATCAAACAATGGGACTGACATCGATGATGACCTACAAATATCCAGTACCACAAGTACCTGGTGTACAGAATGTAAGCGAAATTGCAAGTTTTATTACTGAATATAAATAATGTATTTATGCAGGTGATGAATCCGGATGTTTACGGTGGTATTTGGGGCGGTTCGTATTGTCGCGACAGTCCCATTCAAACTAAACGATCTTGTACTTGCTCTGAAAACAAATGTTCAGCAAATACTAAATACATCCAACAATTAAGAGACATATTTAAATATAATTTACGTAAAGGCAGTTTAGCTGCTTTTTTCGCAGAATCTATACAAGGTGTTGGTGGTACAATTCAATTTCCGAAAAACTACATCAAAGAAGCTTATGATATTGTTAAATATAATGGTGGTGTATTTGTTTCGGATGAAGTCCAAACCGGTTTCGGACGTACTGGTGAACATTTTTGGGGCTTCGAAATGCATAAAATCCAACCAGATATTGTAACAATGGCTAAAGGTATTGGTAATGGTTTTCCATTAGGTGCTGTTATAACAACACCGGAAATAGCTAAATCATTTACACTAGCTAATCATTTTAATACATTCGGTGGTAATCCATTAGCTTGTACCGCTGGTATTGCAGTTTTAGATGTTATTGAAGAAGAAAAATTACAAGAAAATTCGAAAATTATCGGAACTTACCTTTTATTAGAATTGGAAAAATTACAAAAGAAATTCCAACTAATTGGTGATGTTCGCGGTAAAGGTTTAATGGTAGGTGTTGAATTAGTTGATGGTAATAATTCGCCATTATCATTCGAGAAATTTATGAAATTTTGGGATATAACAAGAGAAATGGGACTATTGATAGGTCGCGGCGGTGTTCATGGGAATGTTGTAAGAATAAAACCACCCATGTGTATTACAAAAGAGGATGTTGATTTTACTATAAAAGTTTTACAAGTGGCTTTAGAAAATATTCAAGAATAAAATTTGCAAGTTGTACTAATTAATTACATTGTCCTTCATTTTGATAACACCATTTTGGATTGATAGCATCAGCTTTAATTCCTCTGAAAATTAATCGTTCTCTATGTCTGTTGAATCTCACTTCGGCATTATCAGTTTTACGATTACCATTTGACCATAAACGTTCAGCTGCAGCAGCTGCACGTGGCCAAATTTTGATCTCAACCGAACTACTATCAACATATTCACCCCACATACAAACTTCACCACCTAAACATTGCTTCGTATTTGGTAATTTATTATCATAAATTGTACGCCAATCATGGTATTTTGTTGTACCCCAAAAACCATGGTCTAAATACCATGCATCTTTGGTTGATACGATTATCCGATAACCTAGTTTTAATAATTCTTCAGGTAGTTTATCTGCACTTGGTACCCATGTTTGAATTACATAACTGAAATTTTATTAATAATTTAAAAGGAAATTTAAATTCTTTGATTATATTGCTTTACCGGTCTTTCGATAGATATTTTTCAATGATTGTAGTATCAGTTAAAGCACTCGTCCATAAAATTATTGGAATTTTATCACGATGAATTTCATCGAAAACTTGAAGAGCTTTCTGTTGGAATTCACCCCATAGATGCATGAAAGCTTCATTGCTAGTATTGCCTCCAAGATAATTGATGATTTCTTGAGAAGAGTTCCAACATGGGATGAAAACCTAATCAAAATAAATCTTAAATATTGATTATATAGATCTGGTTTAAGTGGTATTAAGTCGAGGAATATCTGGATAAATGAAAATATGTCTTAATTGAAGCTTCCTTGAACATTTCGAAAGCCTAATAGAACATTTTTAAAATTTTAAAAACCCAATGGTATTATTTAGTTTTTCAATTAAATTGCTGAGGAATTTAAGATCAGATATTCAGGGTTTCAGTTGTAGGTTTCCGATCCTTAATTGTGGCAAGGATGAGGATTTTAAACTCTCACTCTTTGTTAATATCTTTAAAGGATATATGAATTATGAACCCATACGCTTCCTTAAACTTCAGATCCAAAATAGCATGCTTGGAGAGATACTAAATAGCAATTTTAGCATTCTGGAAAAGTGATAGAGAAGTAATGATTCAGAAGTCTCAAGTAGTGATCGTTGGGCTCTAGCATCTTCAATTCCATAAACAAAATGATACTGTTTCCAGTTTTTCAACTGCTGAGAAATTTAGAATTTGGTATCTATGGATTTGGATTATGGAAGGATCATGATCCTCAATAGAATGGAGAAGGTCAACCTCATTTTTCCTTGGTCCCTTTAGGGAATTAAAAATAAATAAGGCTAACAAATTCACCTCATCACCGCCCATATGGAAAACATTAGTTGCAATTGGAATATCAACAATATCTTTATATAGTTGCATCAATATTTCATAAACATTTTGATTAGCCGGATTTAATTGGCCACATGGTGCTTGTATACAATAAGATCGCCAAGGTTCTTGATTAACACAAACAGCTAAATCACCTAGATTTTCTAATCGACCCCATTGCCAACCATTACCAGCATGTGAAGGTGCATCAATTTCTATAATAACACGTATACCTCTCAATTGAGCATATCGCTTAATATCAGCCACATCATCTACACTATAACGTTTTTTATTCGAATACGAGCCAAATCTAATCAAAATAATTATAATTTAAAAAATAAATAAAATCTGAAACTCTATTAGGCGAGTAAATAGAGCATGTTATTAATTTTTGATTCTTACTGCGCCATTTGCGGTAACCTGGGTAATACTAAAGGAAAACTTTGACTATCAGTTATGTGCCAATGTAGTGTATTTAATTTTGATGCAGCCATTGCATTTAAATGTTTCTTAATAATATTAATATTTTGAAAATTTCTTGCAGTATCAATTAATAGACCACGATGTGTGTAAATTGGTTGATCATAAATAATTACATCATTCAAAATTACTAAGCATTCCTCATTATTATTATCATCCGGATAAATTTCAATTAATTGTAATAAAGTTTCAATACCATGTCGGGCACCAAAAACATTCTCACTAATTATTTTAACATTAATCGATTGTTCTTGATTTTGTTTAATTTCAAGATGATAACTTTCATTTGTTTCCCAATCTAAATTAATATCAGGTGAATTTACACTTATATCAATTCGAACTTGATTTATTGATTGACTACTACAGGTAGTCGTACTAGATAAATATAATATTTGATAGAAATATCGTTCGTTTTCTTTAAGATAATCTAAAGCTTCTCCTGTTGCTGTTATCGTCATGGATATCGAACTAGAATTAATTATATTGTTTTTGGTCTAATACAGGTTGTCTTAAATGGCAAAGACAGTAGAAAGAGAGTTTGCAGGGTATGACGTTTTGAGCCGAAATTTCGATTTGAGGTAGCTTTAATTAATCGAAGTTGACAATCAAACTTTTTAGCAGAGTAAGTCCCGTTCCTCTTTATTCTATTGAAATGCGGCTCACATTGGCTACTTTAATTATTTAATAACTGAATAAAGGTAGCATTAGATTGAAATCCAACCCTTTTCTTCTGTCTATTCCTTTAGAGACAACCTGTATGAGCTAATGGTTATAAGATCGAGCGAGCGTAGGTTAACTAAAGGTCCTCATATACTATAATGAATGTTACAGCTAACCTATACATTCACCCGACTTTTTTTTATTGAACACATTATTATACTAACCTTGGTGTGAATCTCAATAATTTATTATTACCGAGTTTTGTAAAATTTGTAGGTTTCGGCCATAATGAGCCATATCGGCCGCAACATAAACGACAAACTTCAATTGTTGGATAATAAGTCTCAGTTTTATTGTTATTATTGATTATTGATGTTTTTGTGAGACGATTACAAAATTCGGTAGTTGAATTACATTGCCATATCCAACTATAATTTTTTTCATAAATATGAGTTGTGATTTTTTTTTTTTTTAATCATTTGATACTTACAAATTATTCGAATAAATTGAATTTATAAGAATTATAATTGAGAATAATTTTATTAATTGGCGATTAACTGGAACAAAAATGGTAATTTCAAGTAGTAAATAGTGCTGTTACTTAATGATACGCAGAGGCGTGCTGGCCCACCGGGACGCCGGGCAATTGCCTGGTGGATCGCCGCTGGATTTAAAAGAATGTGGTTATCATATGACATTAATTAATTAATATGAGAATAATTATTGATAATTTTTGTAGTACATACTAAGAGTCAAACGGTTACTCTAACGTTTTCTCCAAAAATTAGTTCGTATAGAAAAACAATTGTGAGTTGCACTTTTGCCGAAAATCCCGGCCTGCTCCACTTCGTCCAGCACGCCCCTGATAATATGTACTTATTTTAATGGGTGGCTCCTGAACCAATGTTGAGTCGGAATGTTCATATGAACTTGTGTCCTGAAATGGCTCCAATTCCCCCCCGTGTTCCCCTAATATCTCAAACGGTTATCGAAATTATCGATAAAAACTCAAAGAAAAGTATAAACTACAACAGCATGTATATCAAAAACGAAGCATTTTAGGGCATAAGTTGATATGAACTTTTCGATTTGAAACTGCTTCAGAAATCACCCATTAAAATAAGTACATATCGTTAAGTAACACCTGTATAGAACCGATTTCGGACATTAAGATCATCCGGAATTGAAAGGACATATCCTTATTTGGCAACAATGTTTTTTGTTTTTTAAATTTAAACTAATTGGTAAGTAAATTTAGCATGGAATACCAATATCATATAATATACATAATTTTTTTATTTATCTTAAAGAAATTTGCTTACCTGACATAATAATAATTTCACAATAATCTCACGAATAGGCAGTTATTTCACTTCCAGTAGAAATAATAAAAAATTAGAACCTAAAAAAAATCACCGCACCTAAAATTATTATCAATAAAAAAATAATTTGATAAAAAGCAACAACAACAACAATAACAAAACAATTGTGATAATATTATTAGATAATACAAATTTGATTATTGAATAAATAGAACAAACGTATACACCTAAATGAATTATTAAATGAATACAAATATAAAGAAAGGGGAAGAGAAATATTAATAATAATAATAATAATAACAATGATAATAAATATAAATTGTATGCGCACTAGTGACAATTTTATCAGAAAAGGATATTCGAATATGTTTTTACTCAACAACACTCACTTATTTAAAATTCAAAATTCATACTTCCGTTTAGCCCTGACATTACGACGACTTACAAAAGTTGGATATTTTTTTCTTTTCGGAATAGAGGATTTTTGATTTGAAAAAAAAATACAAGATTCATAAAACTCTAATTTATTATCGTTATTTCAATTTAATCTCACCTTATATTATAATAATAAAGGAAGATAAAGACTAGAATAAGACTAGATTTTGAGTATAATTATTATAAATTCTATTGTGTTATCAATTTTTGTTTTTTTTCATTTGAAAAAATTAAGGCGAAACGACGTTGCATTTCCTTTAAATTATTGATAATAAAAGCACTATTCAACTAATAATTTTCCTTACATTATCATTATTATTTAAATGATATAATAATCATTTTTAATGATTCACATCAAGTTCTTTACTTAATGATAAAGGTGATGATTTTGCTATTGTTAAATCATTAGGCCCACCTGGTGATAATGGTCGTGTTGGGCTTGTTGACGTTGAACTTAATGTTGGACTATGACTCGAATTTCTTGGCGAACAAGGACATTGTATTGGTGTTGTTGTAGTAGTTGTAGTTGTTGTCATCAATGGATAATTATCAGCCAATTTTTCATTAATTGGTGATTGCTGTTGTTGTTGTTGCTGTTGATGATGATTAGTTAGAATTAATGGTGATGATGTTATACCAAGACAACGCATCCGCCATGCATCTTGAAGTAATTGCAATCGGGCTTGTTTGCGCCATTTAGCACGCCGATTTTGGAACCATACCTTTATTTTTTTTTCAAACAAAAAATTATCTATATATATATAGATATAAAAAAATTGTTCATTTACTTGAACTCGAGCTTCCGATAAACTAATTCTAAGTGCCACTTCCTCTCTAAGAAATACATCTGGATAATGTGTTTTTTGGAATAAAGCTTCCAATTCTTGTAATTGTTGTGGACTAAATGTTGTCCGATTACGTCGTTGTCGACGTCTACCAAACATATATTCGGTTAATAAATCACCAGGTAAAGGTGATAAATATGGTCCAGCCATTAGTATTATTATTATTATTATTCGATTTGATTGTTGTTGTTGTTCACTTAAAAACAGTTAAATTCAAACTGGATATCTAAATTTCCATATCTTGTTAAATAGAAATTAATGATGCTCCACCCTTGAATTAATATCATTGGTTGTGAAAAGGGACGCCTAAAAAGGCGTCGAGACGCTGGCGCAGTTGTTAGCTGTTAATAAAATAATACTTTTATTGGTTGTTCATCTATATAGGGTAAAATTCATACATACCTAAATAAGACTTGTTTCTCGTATGTCTAGAAATTCCTAATATTTAACAATAAAACAAAAATCTATAATTTGTTTGATTCAGATTCAACCAATAATAATTTTGATTGATTAAAATTCAGTATTATTATTATTATTATTATTATTAATAATAAAAAAAGGGGAGGTTTTTGTTTTTTTGTTGTTGTTGTTGTTTTGTTCTGGTGTAAGTCTGGTAGGCGTTTCGGACACGATTTCCCTATTCATCATCTTTTTAATTAATTACGGTATAGTAATATTGGGGGATGGGTATTATATTGAATATAAATGGAGAAATTGTTGGTGCACAGATGTGTACGGGATGTCAACGAGCTTTCTGATGTTCTGATATGACGACAATCAGATTCACTACAATGGACTACGCTCCAATTTGCTATTGCATCATCATAATCATCATCAAACAATAACAATAAAATCATTATCAAGTTTTGTAATTAATAAAGTTTGAATGAGTGTTCTATCAAATAACTTTTGTACCAAATATTGAGTTGACAAATAATTTGTCAATACTCATCAATTTATTTTGATTATTGATTTATTGCGCTTTCGACAATTGTTATTGAAGCACTGTCTATAAAATTATTGGAATTTCATAATCAAAAATTTGAAGACAAAATTTGGGACTAACATTATTAATGACCTACAAATATCCAGTACCACAAGTACCTAGTGCACAGAATGCAAGCGAAATTGCAAGCTTTATGCATCCATTAGCTTGTACGGCTGGTATTGCAGTTTTAGATGTTATTGAAGAAGAAAAATTATAAGAAAATTCGAAAATTATCGGTACTCACCTTTTATTAGAATTGGGAAAATTACAAAAGAAATTCCAACAAATTGGTGACGTTGGTGGTAAAGGTCTAATGGTAGGTGTTGAATTAGTTGCTGGTGATAAATCGCCATTATCATGGGACTATTGATAGGTAGCGATGGTGTTCATGGGAATGTTGTAAGAATAAAACCACCCATGTGTAATACGAAAGAAGATGTTGATTTTACTATGAAAATATTTGGAGAGCTTTCTCTAGGAAATCGCTCTATAGATAATGAGGATGATCGGCAACAGATCAATAAGTTTCACTTTGTCTTAATCTGGGAAGTCTATTTTCATGAAAGATCACTCAATGTCTTCGTTATAAAAAATTAAATTCAATCTCCAAAAATTAAAGTAAGACCTTTCTTGGGCGGGAAACGAAAAGAGTTTGTTCAAAAGAAGTGTTAGTTTACGAGATATTTCCTTGAACTATTAGAAAACTGCTGAACGTTATCACTATGGTAACTTAGGAGTTTCTTATTTGCTATTTATTTTTCCTAGATATCGAGAGCGTGTTTTTTAGTTATTTTGAACCATGATACTGTAAGTAAGGTTACGTACTTTGAGAGAATTTTTCCCGGTGCAAACAATGATTAACTTTCAAAAGTGTTCATTCAAGAGTGAGAAATTTTGTAATACAATAATAGGTGATGAAATAAGCATTGTGATGACAGCGTCGTTTCGAAAAAGAAATCAAAAATGAATATTTTGTTTCGTTAGATTTACCCAGAAGAGGTAAATTTCTCGAAGAATAGATAAGTGGTGATAGGTGCGCGCCAAATAAGGGGTCAACTCAATCGAGGTTTGGCTTTATGGAATATTCTGAGACTTATAACTTATAACTGTATAATAAGAGATTTTGGAATTATAGACAATTCATTACAATTATCGATAAGATCGTATTTCACCGATAAGAGTTCCGAATTAGAAGATGTCCGGTTAAAGGAAGTTTTACTGTATCTAATGACAAAAAAAGGAAAAAAAAAGAAACGAAAAAATAGTGTAAATTTTCCTAGATTTGTACTCATAGTCGAAAACAAAAGAACACCAACGAACATATATCGCCATTATTATTATCGTTATCATTATTATTATCACCTTCTAGTATGTAGATGATATATCTTTTTCACTCTAGCGAGCGTTATACCGGATCTGATTCCAGGCGGAGTTATTAACTGCACGCCGCACTGATTTACTACAACAACAACTGTATAAATAGAGAAAAACACGTTTATGAAAATGAATGCATTTTCATTCAATTCCATCTTCCTTGCTTTCCATTGATCGTCATAATAATAATAATAATTATTATAATAATGATAACAATAAACGCATATAAATATGATGCTATATTCAAATAAATATTGTTGTATAGCTGGATAAATTATGGATATAATCAGATAAAAATGTGTATTGTTGAATTGAGAGGATGTAGCTGGAAACAATACAAACAAAAATTAGGAAAGAGATAGAATAAGAAACAAACGAAAAAACAACAACCCGGAATTGAATCCGGCTATATGGAAATGTTTCCGTGCATAAAAATCCATTAATATATTAATATGGTAGAGTTTTGCTCGTAGATATTGTATTATTATTATTATTATTATTTTTAATTTGCACAGTGATTTTCTAGATTATACGGTTGGTAGTTGGATCATATTATTATATATCGGGGTGCAAAAGAGAACAGCAAGGAAATAATCGTGCAATGAATAAAGTTATACGAGGCATGCTAGAGATAATTATTCAAGCTATACGTTAAGAAGAAGCCGATGGCGTTACAAGTATCATTATTGTTCGACCACATCTTGTATTTATTTAGTTAGAGTCTATTCAAGATTTAAGAATTTTTTTTCAGTATTTGTCAATCTCGTCAATTTTCTGCCACACCTCGTACATTCATTTATTCTGTTGGTAGATTTGTATATTTCCCTCCATCCACTTTTTATATTGTAGAATAATAATAAAGGGTCCGAAATACGAAATTAAAAATCATGGATTTTATTCAACAATAATATAAAATCAATCATCAAATCTCTACATACAGCTATTGTTTGTAAAAATAATAATAATAATAAAACTATAGTGAAATGTTAGTTTTAATTGATAACAGCAACTGCTTTTAATGAGATTATTGTACCGATCTCTATCCCAATTAAATTTAGATTCGACTCTATTATTATTAAAATTGGTTGTTGGAATAAAAAAACTATCCTTATAAGAAGCAATATGTACAATAATTTGAGTCTTAAGGACATAATATATTTATTTCACAAGTTTTTAGGCGTTGTATAGGTTTTTCTTTGAGATGGTCTCTTAGGAAAAAGTCTAGTGGACAAGGATCAGGAGATCGTGCTGGCTAATGAATAGGTCTACGATGTCTATTGAGTCTATGAGAATTATTTCTTGGCAAGCTAAGGCCTAATGAGCCGGGGTAACCATCCTGCTAGAACCATATATCGAACTTTGACTTTCCAAAATAGTGTCTTCCAATGATAATTCAAGAAATTTTGATACTTTATTCCAATTAATAAATGGTCCATCAATAAAATATACCAATTATTTTTTTTATTCTTACGTTATTCTTATTTTATAAGGAATGATAATAATAAGGGTGAATTATATAAGTTTCCATTACATAATTTGATCAATAGAATAATTTAGTTAAGATCAAATCATCCAAATAATCATTATATTTAGTCAATGATCAAACGTATACATATATTTAGAGGGTGAATTAAACCCCTTATGAACATATATGTGTATCTTTATATCCTATTATGTTTCCTCCCCTAATATGCTTTCAGTTCTTTACAAGTCAATTGAAAATACGTTTAGTTAATAGTATTATTATTATTATTATTATGTAGTTATTGAATAATGATAATAAAACTACCCTTTCAATGTTTCAGTTTAATTTTTATCAATTTTGAATTTATGAATTAAATGAATAATGATTGCAATTGATTTTAATTTTTATTATATATTATTATTATAAGATTAAAAATATACTTGTACATGCTTTGGTCTTGTCTGTGGTTTTTGTTTGGGGGGATATCGTACGGTACTAGGGGCAAAAGGGCGGTTTATATTTTATTTTGAATACATCAATGATCAATGTTGTTAATAAACCAGGCAAGCAGTTTCGAGTTGATTAATTAAACATCGGTGTGTTTGAGTGAGTGTGGTATAGCTATAGCTTTCACTATTTAGAAACATACAAAGATTCAAATTTCTACTCTCTCTCTCTCTCACACACACACACACGCACACACTATCTCACTTCCACTTAAACTTTTCGACAATAATTATCATCTATAATTTCACTATATCTATAGAATCATTGGAAAGAAACTTAAATATAAATAATAATAATAATAATAATGGAAAAAAAACAGGCATCAAGTCTTATCAATGCGTATAACCGCAACGTATTTCCTGCCAATCTTTTTAAAACGGGAGAGATTTGTAATTAAAGTCATTTCTGCAAAATTACTTTAAAAGCTTTTTATAAAACCGAGCATCTTCGATTAGTGTAGCTTTTTTCCTCTTTTATCGAGAAAAAAAAAATCACCGTCTGTTTTCACAACGAATTTCATTATAAAGAAAGACGCTAACTAATTAACGATGATGGCAAAATTTAGAAATTAGAATTTTTTTTATTTAAATTAATATCATCTAGTTTTATCATTATATGTTTGTTTTCTTTTTTTTATCAAAATAATGTATTAGGGTGGTTCCATTATAATATATTTCCATCATTCAATCATATCCTCGTTTATATATTTTTTTATTTTGTGAATCATACAAACGTTTTTTTTTGTGTGCGTTGTTTTCGCGAAATTTTTCAATCAGTGTTGTCGTCCATTAGTTATATTATACACTGCCTGTTTGGCTAATGCATTCTACCTCTCTCAACAACCCACCCCTTTCTACAAAAAAAAAACACACCCCCCATCTACAAGTTAAAATGAATGAATTGGAAGAGACATACAAACAACAGAAATTTTCGCATATAACGCTATTTATTTCAGTTTTGCTGCAGTTAAATAAGGGTATATTTTATATATACATATATATATAGGGAAAAAATGGGTGAAAAAGGCTTTTGTTTTATCATGACGACTTTAAACAATAGATATAGCGTAATTCATAAATACATGTTTCTTTCTTCTATTATTACTATCACCATTATTATTATTATTATTAATTTTGTGAGTCTGATTTGCTTTTTCTTTTGGTTTCATCTGTCTCTATATTAATTTTAAAATTATTACTACAAACTACAAACGGTATTGTTGGAATTATATTATATTAAAAAAAAAAACGAACACCACCCACTCACCCACTTATCTCTACTCCCCCATTCTTGTTATTATTACATCTCGAGTTTTCCTGCAGTAAAATCTCTTTTGTTATTATTACAAAATAGATGAAAATAATATTTTACTTATCAAAAAGACGAGGGAAAACTCGTAGCAATAAGTAGAGAAAAAAAATTTGTTAAAAGAATTTAATTTTTATCAAACAGACATAAACGAACAAAAAATGAACTAGAATTTATTAATCCAGTCATATAGAGTTTCATCTCAGAATGAGAGATATAAGCTGAAAATTTGTTGGAACCTTGATTTTGGCAGTCTGAAAGTTGTCTCGAAAATCTCCTGCCCGCGTCTTGAGATGTTCGAGGTAAAAGCTCACAAAAATATAGAAAATGAAAGTCTATACAACTTTTATACCAAACATTCTTTTATATATTCAATCGTTTTTAGGACAGAGGATCGAGAGCGCGCCGTATAAAGTCTATAGACTATAGACTATACGGCTCATTATTTACCGGACTTACGGTATGCTGTGAATAGGTGATTGCGGCGCGCTCTCGGCCCTCTGACTCAAAAACAATTAAGTACAGTGCTGTAACGGGGATAAAAGCGCCCGTAGCAAGTGTCTAACTTGCGCCTCGAAGTAACCCAATACTGATCAGTAAAATCATTTCAATGTAACGCCTCCTACAAATGGCACTGATGTCATCACCTTGTACTCTCAAACAAGAAAGCGGCACAATCCAGTTTTGTGTAAATCCTACGGTTTAGCGATAATATTAGTAAGGTCTCAAGACCAAAGACGTTAGAGCCAGTATTTCAGCACCATAATTTAAAATTTTCTTTCAATAGGTATTCCATTTTAGAATATTCAAAACATAAAGCAAGTCGAGGAGAAAATCAAAAATTCCCTATCCATCTGTCAGATGCTCGATGGTCCAAGTCCGTTCTTTAGTAACAACTCAAACTTATTATTAGTTGCCTTATAAGTACTTGAGCTAGGAGTATAAGGAATAGAGCATCTGTCTCGATCTAATTAGATTTTGACGAATTGGTCAGGCGACGTAAGACCGCTAGAACAGTGGGTTTTCAAAGAACGGACGTATATGCGAGCCTTAGAGTACCAGGCATCTGAAGAAACGCATGTTAGTGAAAACTTCTAACACTATGTCTACGTTTCCCAACTGTACTATTTACACTGAAATGTGCCACTCACTTGTCCCATACTACGATAAATTAAGGACGATTCTTCTTGTAAGAGACAAAGGCTACTCTCAATTGGGTCGGTATCCCTCATTTTGCGCCCTAAATCCAAGTTCGCCCGTGGCGGGTGCCTCTTTCGCCACGTCCTTGTTACGGCAAAAATACTTATTATTAATAAGAGGGAAAAATAAACAAATTCTATTATCATTGACGTAAAATTTATTATGAACAAGAACAATTGAAAAAAATTCAGTCAAATAGATTCTCAATAATGTGATACTATTTTCACAAACTGAAATCTGGACAATTTATTATTTTTATATTCCTCAATTTTATTATTCATAAAATCATGCCGTTTTTTTTCTGCAATATTTTGAAATTTATAGTGTGTTAACACTATTGCACTTAACATAAGTCTTTGCCTGTACGTGAGTTCACTTAAAATTGAGTCTAGAAAAATGAATATATCGGTAAGCTACTTGCGCTACTCCGGGTCGAGTTGGATACTTATAAAATACACCCAAAATTGGTTAAAGACTTAAAAGATTATAGCGGGCCTAGTTGGGCATACCCCGATAAAAATGGCATTTAAACCATCAGAAAAGATATATCTACAATCAAACGATTTTTGTGACCTTTGACCTCGAATAACCTAAGACGCTGACACGAGAGTTTATGAGACTTTTGAGACAACTTTTAAACTGCCAAAATAAAGGTTTATACAAATTTTCAACTTATTATCTCTCATTCCGAGCTTGACCCTGTTTTTTGCCTTAAATGACTGGACTATACAGGATGGACCATAAGTAATGGTACACAGAGCAAGAGTGAATTTCTCATATCAAAATAATAAGATTCAGCTAAATTGACCTCATACCAAGAGTTGATACTAACTGTGATACAGGGTGTCAAAGTTGTTTTTTTTTTCTCTTGATTTTTTCGCATAACTACTGAACGTATTATAATACATGCACAACATTTGGTATATGGTGGTTATTTGAGTTAAGCAACTCAAATCCATTAATACAACACAAGTACCTAGTAGAGGGCGCCACCTACGCTACTTTGTGTGACTCTAAATCATCATAACTTTTTTGTGCCTCACTGTATTTATTTTTAATAGATACCCTTAATTTATCATATTTTTTACGTAAAAAGGGTTTACATGTTGGATGTTGATATGTACTACCGTTTCCAAGATATCTGCATTCAAGACGTCTACTCCTTCCTTTTAAACTATATAAGTACAAGTACAAAAAGGAAAAAAAAATTAATTTTGACTCCCTGTATCTCATTGTCAGTTAGTATCAACTTTTGGTAAAGGTAAATTTAGCTGAGTTTTATTATTTTGATATGAGAAATTCACTCTTGCTCTGACAACCATTACTTAATTATGGTCCACCTGTATATATAAAAAAAATAGTAGATAAGTATGTATTTTCACTCAACATACGAGGGGTCATCCAAAAGTGAGTAGTCTCCTAACAAATCAATACAGAGCGTGTTGTCCTGGTAAAACATCACCTCAGCCTTGCAGTCTACCTCACCTTTGCACCTTGATGACTTTCCGGAATCTTCTTACTTGGTCAGCGTAGTAAGAGCCAGTGGCTCCTTATTCCAGGTAATTCTTTATAGATATATTCCTTCGGAACCCCAAATAACAGACATAAAATCGAATTATTTTATACCACATGCTCCATTTAACCTGACAAAGCTTAATTTTCCCGAAAAAAGACTCAAAAATAAAATTTCTAAATCTGCACTACTTTATTAATTTTTTTAAACTGGGTTATTTGATGAACGAATTGAAAAAAAAAACCTAGTAGGCTGTTTTTATTGTTTTATTCATTTAGAAATTACTAATTTTTCAAAAATCGTTCTAAAATATTTTTATTAAACCAATCCCATGTAAATCTCAAATGATTCCCAGGTGTTGATAAAAAATGTAATTTCCCATCTTCATCCATTTTCTTCAAACCCAAGCGATCCTAATAAATAAAATTGAATATATAAAATAATAATAATAGTGATAATGATCATGATAATGTTATTACTTCTCTATAAAGGGATGATTGTTGTAACGTTTGAATCATATCAGATTGTCCTGATTCATAAAATCCAAACCATTCACTTTCAATTGGTTGAACCATTGAATCCTTTTCAAATTTAACTAAAACGAAATTCTCCAAATTTTCCAATCGCTTTTTATAATCTTGATTAATTTCTAATTCATTATTAATATCAGATAAGAATGAACTATATTTTTTATAAATTGTCTCATTCAATGGATCATGCCAGAACGTTGCCTGTACTAAACTATCTTGAACCCACCTGTATATATATTATTAATTATATGAATATTTACCGAAATAAATCGAAATAGGCCTAGCTTAGATTCGAACCATAAAGGTGAGGGAATCTTTTGATTCGAATCTCAACCAAGACATCATTATTTTTTCAACTATAATTCATCAAATTACCTTAAATAAGCGGCATGATTTAATAATTTCCGTATATAATCACACATAGTTTTCGATAGAGAACCGCAATTTGGTAAACCGTAAACACCTTGATGTTGACCGCCTAATGAAATTAGATTTTTCATTTTTGCACTAGGACAACGTTGAACTAAACCACGTCTACAATAATAATTTTTTTTAGAATTATTCATAATAAATTACAGCGTATCCCAAAAAGTCCTTAACAAATGGGAAACTGTTTTAACTTTGTTTTTACGAAAAAATGCTACTCCTCAAAAAAAATCCTACTTCATCCAAAAATATTATTAGAATTATAAAACTTTAGGAAAAATACTTCTTCAAGAGAGAACTACCCACAAGGTTAGTTTTGGAGCAAAATACCATGAGAAAATATTAGGTTGGCATAGAAATAATGAGCGTTTAGTTGAGAATTTTCTAGTTTTTTCAAGAAGAGTTTAGAACATTCTACGGTCGAGGGTATATAAAGAGCGAGCGGCGCTTGTTCATCTCAGTCATAGTTCTGAGCATCGAGGTGTAAATATCACATAAAAATGGACGATATCAAAACTCACATGAGACATTGCTCGCTCTACGAATACCAGTCTGGCCATTCAGCAGCTGAAACTGTGCGGAACACATGCCAACGTGTAGTTCCCAATGCCGTATCAGAGGCAACAGCAATTTCGTAGTGGCAACTACAGACTGAGTGATCAGCCCAGGTCTGGCAGACCAGTGAAAATGGACGTCGATGAATTAAAATCGTTAATTGAGAAAAATCCCAGGCTTACATTGCGTACTTTAGCTATACTTCTCGAATGTTCTCACACCACAATAAAATGATATTTGCACAATTTGGGGAAAAAGTACATATATGGTGTTTGGATACCACATGAGTTAACTCCATGTCAGCTTCAATATCGCACAGACGTCTATACACAACTTCTATCTTTTCGCCGCGTATTCAACTGGTTGTACAACCTTATCACTGGGGATGAAAAGTAGGTGTACCTCCTTCCTAGGAATACTAGCATGACCGCCACAATCTCCACTGTAACTATCTTGACAAGTTAAAAACTGACATCAAGCTTAAACGTCCACAGCACGACAATGCTCGACCACATATCGCAAAAATAGTACAGCAAAAATGATTGGAGTTTTCTTGGAAGATAATTGTTCATCCACCATATTCGCCAGACTTGGAACCGACAGATTATTGTTTATTTAGGTCCCTGAGTAATGCACTTTCTGAAAAAAAATTCGACCTACGACAATTCTTAGACGAATTCTTCAAGTCAAAACCAAAACAGTTTTATCACATACGCTATTCATTCTTTGCCAGTGAGATGGAGACTTGTTGTGCTTATGTAATTGACAAATAAATAATATAAGTTATAAATATATGGTCTCTTTCATTTTGTCATAATCGCTTATTATTTATGTGCCAACCTAATAGTCCTGAGGACTGCGAGGCTTGATAAAATACAAAATTTCGTAATTTGTCTATTATTCTTCCTTAGTTTATTTTTAAACAATATTGTTGAATAATTTTTTTTTAATATACCCCGTATAAGTATTACCTTCAGATTTCAATTTGT
>JAZBGX010001509.1:0-10206 GCA_037414775.1 Zonitis immaculata
TAAATATATTAAATTTGCAGTTTCAATTACTTGACGTTATATAATAGTAATATTGAATTTGAAGGTGGTTTCTTTGTGAGACGCAAGTCTATAATATTGAACAATTCAATTGAAATTCCAATGTAAAACTTAACATTTGAGACAGTTTCTGTTTTGCGTTAAACCTCAAGCAATTATTGTTGGCTTTCATTCAAAAGCAATCTAACTTTATTACGTGAGCTCTATTCTCTATTATTACAATATATAAACAAACTTCCACAGTTGTGATTTTAATAATTCGTGCTTGTTTGTCTTTGTCTTATGATCAGAATTATACAACAAAATATTATGCTTATATAAGTAAGATTTCTTCAACAAATCAAATAATCCAAATTTAGATTGTCGAATATATAGAAATAAAAATATGTACAGCATGATCGATGAATTCGAATGGAATGAAATCGAAATTTATTGACTATGGACAAGGTGAAGGAATTTATATTAGAACTCGAAATTGGTGGATGCGCCTAGATTAAGAATTCAATTCTACATAAATACAAGAAAATCACTAATGATTGTTGACTATAAATTTATTCGTAAATCGATCATTTGAAGAAAAATTTCGTTAGATTCCCAAAGTCTCATTGTTTATATTGGTGAATGTGCCAATAATTTTTTCAAATGTATTTAGAAAAAATTAATAAATGAGAATATACTAGAATAGAGAAAGAGATAAATAGGTAGAAATAAATGAAGATAATAATAGAGGGGGAATGGGAGGAGAGAGAGATAGAGAGATAAATTGAGAAAGGGCATAAAGAGAGTGGAAAATAGAGAGCGTATGGACTGAGAGAAAGATGGAGACAGTCACAGAGTGAGGGAGATATGGAAAAAGATAGATTGGAAAGCAAGACGACAAAGAGAAGAAACGAGTTAATGTGCGACAGCGAGAGCAATGGGGAGGGGTAAACCAGGTAGATAGATTGGTAAGGAGGTGACGTAGAGAGGTAGATAGTTAGATAGAGAGAGAGATTGAAAAACAGAAAAGCAGTAGGAGGAAATATGGAGCTAGAGAGGCAGAGAGCTGGAAAAGGAAGACATGGACAAAGGCAAAGCGAGAGAAATATGAAAAGGCAGAGATGTAGAACCATAGGCGGAAACAGGAGAAAGGAGGAGAAAAATTGTTAGTGTGATGACTCCATCATACTTACAATTTTCTTTTAACTGGAGATATAGGGAGGGATGTGAATAGGTAGATTGGGAAAGAGAGAGAAACAGAGAGAGGGAGAGTGAGCTATACAAAAGTGAGAGATGGGCAGAGGCAGATACAGTGAGATTGAGTTATGGAGCGTTGTATGATGAGGGAGAGAATGAGAGGGATGAGAGGGTGAGAAAAAGAGAGAGATAACTGATAAGGAAAAAATGAGAGAGAAATGGAAATAGTGTGTTAGAGAGAGAGAGAGAGAGCGAGAGCGATTGAGGGAAAAGTGAGAGATAGTATGAGTAAGATGTGTGGAGGGAGAGAAGTAGATAAGGTGTGATAGAGTGAGATAACGAGACAAACAAATAAATAAAGGTAAGAGGGTGATTGAGATGTGGAAAAATACCAAAAGAGATATCAGACGGTGTGAGAGTCAGAAAGTGAGAGGGGAGGTGTAATCAACTATCACAGATTTTGTGGAAATGGTGGATGCGCCACAACTTAAAAATTATAATTTAGAATAAAATTGAATTGTTATTTATATGCGAAAATTATGCAAAATTTTGGTGGGTGCGGCGGAAAAATCGAGAAAAATCCCACTATCTTTTTTTTAGAATACAATAAGTACCGACTATATATTTCACTTGGAATTTTTTTTTTCTTGTCATCATCAGAAATATGTCGGAAACAGAAAAAAAAAAATTAAGTATAACTGGAAATGAAGATGTAGAGACGCCTACTTATTTTTACCAAAACTGATAAATGATAGGAAGAAAATAACGATTTTTTTCTATTTCATATTCAATAAAGTGAATTGATACGGGAGCAAAAAGAAATATATGAGACTCTCTATAATAAATAAATAATAAATCCAATTCGAAATTTCCAATATGCTTTAATTAAGGGATTCTTTTATTAGGACTTTTAATTAAATAGACATTGCCAATGAGACAAACAACAAAAACCAATAAAATTTAGATATAGAGCTTTTTTTGCTGTCAAACATTCCATTGCATCTATGAATTCGTCCAATTACTTATAAATGATTATTATTGAATTATTTGAAGAAATTTCGTATTTTATCAATATTGTCATCGACTTTTATTGCTAAATTTAATTGGAACGTTCGATCGTTCGTCGAGATTTTGCAATTAAATGCATCATCTTTATTACAATATTGAGCAAAAATTCCAAAAGCTCCTATCGTGCCCGATCTATAATGGAAAAAAATTAGATAAAATATGTTCCAACTTGATAATATCGTTTTAATAACAGGTGATTTATTTCCTTAATCTGAACAGGTGTCGCTGGCATTTCCGGTAACACTTATTCGTTCTACATGTGTGTGTATGTGTGCGTGAAAGAGAGAGAGAGAGAGAGAGATGAGTTAAGATTTGAGTTGGGTTGTGGTGAGATTCTTATACGCATCTATATATGCATGTATGTAGTAGACGCGAAAAATGGTATGGACATGTGAAAAATGGTATTGTTTAAAATTGGGGGGATTTAAAATAATAAATTGGTATGTCAATAGTGCCATTTCTATCGGCAGCGAATTATCATTTTAAAATTGGATACTATAAATTGCTTTAATGGGTGCTTCTATCTATAAAATGGTGCATGCAATTTTCATAACTATCACATTTTATAATGAATAAACAATGGAATTGAATGTATCTATTATAGGCTTATTATCACTGTTTCAGGATTATATCGAGAATTAAACTATAATTTGCAATTTCTCAATAATTGCAATAAATAAAATAATTCTATAGTTATTATAATATATGGTAGTGGCAAGCGACCTTTAGTGCTAGTCTATTTTATTAGATTCCGGATCGTTTAATTCGAATCACGTTTCTGTTAGATATCCGCCTTCTCCATTTAGAAAGCCGTGGATGTGCCGAATGAGGTATCAACATGAAAGCCTAAGACAACATATAAACCCGTAAGTCGCGGATACGCATTATGCTGCTTCAAGGCATGCAAAATTTGTTTACGAATGCAAAGCACAATATATGTTAGACTGTATTGTAACTTTTAGAGAAAATAATAAATAAAGCAACGTCTTTTTGTTATTTTTTCTTCTTCTCTTTTTTTGTTTTGTTTGTATATAAATTGTTATTTTATATGGAAATTACAATACGATATATAGTCGAGTGAATTTAAAAAAAAAATCTGCCATAAATAATTTCAATTTTTAAACTAAAAACAAAGTGTCGACTCTTTAGAAATGTTGGTGGTTGTTTTTTCTAAATTAACAAATTGCCGGACATTTGAAAAATGAACCATAAAAAGCATCACTTTTTTTCAATTCAGCTTATAATACAAGAAATTTATTATATTTTCCATACTATGGCACAATCTCAATTCGCAATATTGTAAATGTATTGTTTTTATTTTGGAAAATTAATTGTTAATATTTTCACTTATTCCCAGAAGCTCTAGTCATGATTATTTAAAGTCGAATATTGTTGTTTCTAAAGTAGAATTTATTTGAGAATACTTTGAATTTTGCATGATTATTGAGTACCAAGCTTCTGAAAGTTATCTCATTATGTCAGTTTTTTGACAAGTGAAAGTTTCCCAACAAAATTCTCATTAATCAACTATTAACAGTTGAAATTACAGTTCCTTTTTCTTTACGTAAAGTTACAACATGGCTGATTAGTGTGTTAAGTGTTTTATTATTATAAGAAGCGATTCTCTTCATATCACAATGAATTTCCACATTTCTGCAATTATGAAATTGTGAAAAATTATCATTAAATGAGCTATTAAACTATTGGAATAGCGAAACAGGTGTTGTTCCTGCACAAGCCATTCCAAAGATATATGGTTGAGTTGCCACAGGTAATAACGCAGCAGTTTCAAAAACATTCGAGGTTTGCCTAGTACATTAGGTGTTCGTGAATGCTAAAGGTGATTTTCTAAGTTTAAATCCGGTAATTTCGATTTTTCCGACTAGTATCGATCAAGAAAGACCAACAATTATAGACAATGACTTGTCTACGGCGGAAGTGGAAGTGAATGCGTCTTAGACAATCTCAATCCACCTTGGTCCACCATCCAAGAACATTTGCAGCAGATTGGTAAAGTAAACCGAGTACTATAGTTTGGCTGCCGCATAATTAGTCCGAAGCTAACCGGTCCACCACATGCAACTTATTGCTTCAGAGGCACGGTACAAATACGGTTTTTGATATGACGACTAAACATGACGATTTGTACTACATAAAGGCGATTTTGTGTGACTGGTAGGGTATACGCAAGGTACATCTTTTTAAAGTGCCGAAACCTGAACGAACTGTAAATGTAGGCCTTTACCCTAAGAAAATAGGGTCGAGTAAATCAATTGTTGATTGATTGAAACCTAGTCAATCAAAAATGCGTTAGTTTGCAAAACAATAGAGCATGGCCGCACTGTGCAAGACGAACCTTGGAAAAAATTGGTGACTTGAGATGGAAGGTTTTGTCCCACACCATCATACTCGCCCGATTGTGTGCCACCAGAATTCCATTTATTTCTATTGCTGCAATAGTTTCTAAGTGACAGAAAATTTGAGAATATGGACGCCGTTTCTAGAGATTGTGCTCAAAAACCAATTGATTTCTATTAATCCGGATCACAAAACTTTGATATACGGACTCATGATTGCTAATTATTCCTTGTAATCCCATATTGAGCCAATATTAAGAATTATAGACTCGATTGATATTTATTTATAAATTAATTACATTTATAACGATAAATTATATTTAGAGTTCCCTATTTTATCTTGAATAGAGCGATCAAAATTTATTTGAAGTATCTATCGTAATATTTCACAGTATTTAAGTCGAGATGTTTTGGTATTAACGATAAAATACCATTTGAAACTTCAACTTTCAGTTTATATGTATATAAGCGCTTGTAATTTATAGTTTCGAATCTAGAAATTCAAATGAGTATAGAATCTCTATACATTGGACTTTGGGAAAATTATCGAAAATATTTGTCAATTTAAATTAAAAGCTATTTCGTTTTTGATAGAAATCGTTTTGAAATTCACTTGTCTTTTTTTTTACTCGCCTCATCCATCCCCATCTGTCTAGTTTTATAAACTAAAACAAGAACATGGAAATTTTGCCTTAGGGAAGAGGATAATGTAGAATGTTAGGTTTATAAGGATCGATCGTCTATTGGGTAAAGTAGCTATTTCTACATATATTTAATTTAAGTGTGTTGTGAATTTACACTTTTTTTTCTTCAAATAAAATATGTACGACGAACGGTTCCTGACAAACATGATCGATGGGATATTTATATGGGCAATATTAAATAAAAATCTCGATTGAATGTGGGTGATTGTGCGTGATACGAACATTACTGAGCACTTTCCTTCGAAAAAATTGCGGTAATTTTTTCATATTATTGGAAAACAAAAAACGCCCAAGCAAAAAATCCGTCTTTCCTTCCATTTGATTTTCTAATAATGTTAATGGCGACTTATTCGATTTGATTTGGTTTATTTATTGCCGGTTTTATTTAATTTTAGAATTGCTACAGAATTTTGTAAGAATATACGTATATAGAGTGATTTATTGAATAGATCGATCAAATTAGATTTTGTACAAATTGAAAGTTATTTTCTTTCTCGGTTTAATTTTAAATTTCCTAGAATTTATTTGGAATTATTCGATTTTGATAGAATCAGATAACGGAAATTTATTATTAATATTTTAGATTTCATAGACAATTCCTGGACTAAATCCAACTGAACTTTTATATAGAACAACATGAAAACGATTAGTTATATAACATGAAAATATAAACCGGAAACTATTGAATATCCTATCACTGTTCTAAATAATAATTCTATATACATATTTATATACAAAAAAGCAATTTTCGATAATAAAAAAAAAAAACACCAAATCGATCTCAATATTTGAATAGAATTTCCCCAAGAATTGCACTTATTTTTTTTCTTTTTTAGTTGCCATACTTGTTGTTTAGGGGACGAGTGAAACTAAATCGATTTATATCCCCGAACTCATTTTAGTAATCGAATGAAAATTTGCGGATTTGGAAATTGAGTATTGTAACGATTTTCAACAATATGTTCTGTAATGAAACTAAAAACCGACTGATTTTTGTGGTTAAATTGAAAATATAAATACAACATTTACTCCAAAGTTGTTTTTTGATCCTTATTTATTGTTACTGTTATTTATTTCTATTGGGGGGGAAATATAGCGATCTGGCAAAATATAATACAACAGTTTATTTATGTATTTGATAATTATCGATATTTTGCAATATTTCTCCATATAAATTGTCACCCCTTTTATTTGTATGATTGTTGATTGTTGTGTGGAATTTCTGTATGAATATTTGATATGACAAATTGCGTATTGAAAATCAGTTTTTCATAAAATATGATAAAAGTTGTCTGTTCATAAGTAAAGTAAAAATCGTTGACTTTTCCATTGAGAATGTCAAATGAAAATTCGAGTAAGTGTTGTGGAAAATTTTAATATCGTCCTGTCAGGCGACAGTTCATAAAGGAAGGATATGAAAAATATAAGAATAATGTTGTTAAAACGTTCCAACCATATACGACACTTCCTACAGTAATAATAATAATAATAATATCATGGACTTGTTGAAAAATGTGTATAATTTTTTTTTTATGAATATATAGAGCTCTTAAATAATACGAATGAAGCCTAATGAAGGATATTGTTTTGACGTTTACATGAGTGAGGTATTAAGCTTAGTGGTTGGAAAATTCACTGTACGTAATGATTTTAAATTGTGTTTGTTGTGGTTGAATTTTTTCCATGTCGTTGTCGATGAGATTTTTTGTTCTTCTATATGGTGACATTTACACAGTGACGGATTATTAACTTGCGACACAGTGTAGCGTTATGTAATGATGTCAGGTGGCGGCGACACAGACTTTGGACCAGATTGATTAATAGCATTGGTTTGATTAAGCACGTGACATAGACTTTGGACGTGGACTAATGTCTTTGCCCATGGGAGGACGACGACAATCACCACACACTTATATATACCAAACATTAGAAAATGGGCTCTACAGTTAAGTTCCATGGGATTGATATTGTTAATGACAAGACAAAAGTTATATATAACTGATTGGACTTTCAACTTTATAAGTCTTAAGGGTATATATTAACACAACAACTAAACTATACAGCATGTGCATAGAAAATGCGGTGTTTACAATTAACTAAACTAAATTTAAATCTAAAGCTCACGTCACACGAACTATATCTACTCGATTAGCTCCTGAGTTTCAAGCGTGCGGCGATGCCAATTGTTGCCGTTTTTTTTTAATTTATGAAAATGCGACGAATTATAGAGCTGATCACAATATCTGTCATTTTCTACACATGCCAACCATGTGATCAAATACTGATTTCCGATTGGTTCACATCGAATTTAGCAGTTAATCTGTTACTTAAAATAGTATTATTAGGAAAATCTAGCATATAATCAAGCAACAAAGTTCACATTGACCTTATTTTTCAATTTAGCAACCAGCAAGCAAAAAAGCTTCATATGGCACTGACTCAATACTGTATTATAGCTATAATTGCTACAATACTACGAAAAAGACACAACCTGTATATTACATTACATCAGTTTGTAGCATTCCAATTATCGGAATTCATTACAATAAACGATCGTTTTATATTCAAAAAAACGTGACGCTGAGCAACACAAAATACAGAACTATTAATAATATATATTGATCTTATTCCATTGCTTTGATTCGTTTGTTTGTTCGTCGTTGATTCGATAATTTTTTCAACAAAACAAAAAGAAACAAAAAAATAACGTTTGTTCCTCTCTCACACATTTACTATTAACAGCAAAATCCATCAGACATCCGGAAAAGTAATGTGGAAACTTTCCCATTAATTCCTCAACGATTTCCCAATCACCAATGCCAGCGGCTACTTAATGAACGTTTTTTTATTAAATCTTCACATTCGTCGATTTGAAACTAAGTAAAACGCTTAAAAGATCAGTCGTAAACTATCTATATATGTATAAATATATATGTTGGGCTTTTACGACTGCCGGATGCCAGGCAATATCTAGTTTTGCACTTTACGAAAGTTACATAAAACAATACAACTTTTCGATTGAAACAATGCTAGTTTTCGGTTTATGGAAAGGAAATAGTTCTGCTCAGATGGATAGAATTTTATTCCATCATATCCGTTTTGTGTAAGCAAAATTTCAGCATTTCAACTTTAATGAAATACAAATTCTATTTGTATTATATATACTTATAGATATATTTATTTTAGAAAGAAAAAAAAAATTCAAAAGAGCAAGATAGAAATATAAAAGCTTCTTTTCATTAAGTTTGACTTTATTCCAACTGTGACTGGGGGGTTGTTCTTTGTTTTGTATAGAAATTGTGATTAAAAGCTCTATGGATAATGAACTTTTGATTTATTTAGTTTATTGTTTGAAGGGATTGGATTTAAATATTTAGACACTTAACAAGTATAATGCGTATAAAAATGGATGAAATTTAAAACCAAAAAATTATATGTATATGTGTTGATCTACGACGTATCAGAACTGTAGATCGACTAATTGGAGGAAGTTGGGTCTTAATTTAATTACATGATCCGCTACCATAAAGTCGAATTTTCCGTATACTCTTTATAAAAACTTTCGTTTCGATGTTTATTTATTACGTTATATGATTATTAAAGTCTGGTTGACAGTCACGTAAAAATTTCCAAGTATAGTACTTTAAAAAAGATGTTCGCTCTAGTGGAAAAATAACTGCATACAAAGTGGAAAAACTAATAAGATCAGATGTTTATAATTGGATAAAATTAAACATAATAAATTCAACTCTCGTTGCTTATTCGTAATACATTTCAAACAACTATAAAACAGAGAGTATCATGTTGAAATCTCCCATAATATTAATTAATGAATTGACCTTTGCATTTACATTAAATTGCACAAGTTCATAATAGAATTTATTTTCTCTTCTCCTAAATTCTTGTTTGAATTATAGTTTCTATTTTAGAATACTTAGTTACAATGGAAACGAAGAATAACAACAAAAAAACAAAATTGAGTTCGAATTTTATTTATTATAGTCGTTGTTTTTCCAAAGCAATTCCAGTAAAATCGAATTATCGGGATTTTATTATCAATTGAAATACAGTTATTCGATTCTATGATGGAACGTATACCTCTATATAGATATAGATATAGGTCGATTTAATGGATAATCTATTTCTAAGGTAAAATGGACCGGAAATGGATATGCATCATAATCTGTTAGAGTGTTTCAATTGGCCGATTTACTGCTATGACACACTAGAATTGGATTTAAACCACAATTTGATTTAGTAGATTAATTTCGGCATAATTTTGAATAATGCCCTCTAAATTCTATTACAATCCTGACATTATTAATAAATATATCCTAAATATATTGAGACAACTGATTGAAATTTTACCAATATATATATATTTTTTTGTTCTCTTCCATTTGATTAATAGACTATAGTCGGTTTCTTATATGAACCTCGATATACCTAAGAGGCACAAAACAAAAAGCTACCTTATAATTGTTGCCATAAATTTACATGCACCTTATCAGACATTCTCTCTACCCATTTTCTGAACAAGTCGTTTTATCAATTTCACGTTCAACTTTGCTCCGTATTATTCTCTAAACCAATATAGATATTTCCAAAACAATTCGTTAAGTAATTTAAATTTTTAATTAAATAAAATGGAATTAACAATTTTGTTATAATTGAATCTTTTCTCTATTATATTATTTAGTGAATTAATTCAGGACCGGATCCAAAAATATTCCATATTCGAACAGAAAATCAAACCAATCCTCTCAATAGTACTCAATTTGTGTCGTTTGATTAATGAAAGTGCTCATCTACACAGTTCGGGAATATTGCGTACAAATCATTTTGTTGTGAGGTTGAGAGAAGCCTCTAACTTTTAAGGTACT
>JAZBGX010001510.1:7646-17959 GCA_037414775.1 Zonitis immaculata
AACACAGTTGCTTCAAACTAAAATCGAAAATATAACATGCCTAAACGATAACAAGAAATATATTCTTCAGTTGAGATTAAATTTTCGACGATTGGAAATGTTCTCATCTTCTATTTCTATTTTTTTTTTTTACCACCCTCTATTTCGTATAAGGTTCGTTCTTTCTCTTGTATATATATATATATATATGTATATATTTTTCCATATATGTATATGTTCCTATTTTGATTTCCGGTTTTTCTTATATGTATATATATATGTCGTTAGTTAATATGATGTTGGAGAGAGCATCCTTATACAACCATAGGCTTTTGATGTAGGTTTTATGCACAATAGAGGGACCAAAACCCTGTATATACGTTTTATTATTTTACTATATGTAAATATACATATAGAAATGTATTGTTAATCAAAATAACAAATCAATACAACAACATATGTATATTATTATTTTTATGTTGCCTTTATAAAATCTCCAACTCTTACTTATTCAACCAACAACCATTTTAATAAATATGCATTTATAATAACAACAAAAATAAAGTGTTTCGCAAAATTTCTACAATAAAATTAATTATTTCCAGTAATGCCACCCACTTGTTAGATCAACTATACTATTGGTATATTCCTTGTTAATTAATACAATAATAACTATTTTAATAGTTATAATATATATATCGATTCTGATTAGTTGAGTTTGATATTAATTAAAATCGAGCTTTTTTTCTCTTCTATATCTATATCGCGTCATATTATACAGGCTGATCCGCCAGAGACTTTCCTGGTCTTGTAGCAAGTCTAGTTCTAGTGGAGAGAAAAAAAATGTATTCAAACATCTAAAGTATGAACAATCGTTTTAATATCAAGATGTTCTCTAAATATCACAGTTTAGATCATAGATTCCGTTTTTTTTTTTTTGCATCCACTAGAGTCAAAGTTGCAAAACCGGGAAAGTCTCTGGTGGACCATTCTGTATATACAATCCAAATGTTATTATTGTATAGCATTTTCGCACCTTGAAATTGAAACGCTCCAAGTCTTTTCAACACAAACATCTAATTTAATATCGTCACTAATAATTAACTTTCATTTTCTTATTATTATCAAAATGATAACGTTTACGATAATTATACTATTTTATTTTACAATTTTATAATTTTTTAAATAGAAACACACCCACAATTTTATTTATTTATTACATACTGAATAGAAGCAATTATTAATGAATTAATTTTTTCTTCTTCTATAATTTAGTTATTACAAATATAATTGTCGTTCGTTATTATTATTAAAGTTACTTTGTATCTAATAGTTATATTAATGAGTTTAATTACATTCCATTTATGGTTAAAGCGAATGTGATTAATTGCGAGTCAATTATCTCTACATACCTAATTATTGGAATAAATAGTTTATCAAAGCAATAACGTTACTTTCATTAATCGATAAGTTCCATAATAATTAATTTTCTATATAATTACACAAATAGACTGTATTTGATAAATGTACGAGGTGTGATCAAATAATTTATGAATTTAGCTGTACAATTGGAATCTATTTTGAAGACGTTGGATATAACGACTAAGCACATCAAAAACCGATGACAAAACAAAATACAGAAAGGTGGCTTGACTTGACATAATATACCAAGCAATTGTTACGGATATTTTGGGCCTCAGCAATGTGGCAGTTAAATTCGTTCCAAGCCTGTTGAATATCGATCAAAGGCATTGCCGAATGAATATTGCTCAACAATTGCTAATAGGAGTCTATGATGGCTCTGAACTGCTCAAACGGGCCATAACTGGTGACAAAATTTAATGTATCGATACTATAAAGCACAATCGTTTCAGTGGAAACTTCCTGAAAATATAGCCAAGACTTAAAAAAAGTTCGTAAAGTTCGATCGAGTGTGTGTAGGTGCTGCTCACGTTCCCTTTGATTTCAACGGCATAGTGGACCAGGAGTTTTGCTACAGTTACACTTACCCACACATCATTGCTTGGTAAAAAATAACCTTGTTATGATGCCTCACTGGACATGCTCCTCTACAACTTGATCCTATTTCCGAAGATGAAGAGAATACTGAAGGGAATCATTAAAAGAGCCAGATACCTAAAATTGCATTCCAGACAGGGTATAAGGAATGGAAAAAGCACCGACGCCACAAGTTTATTGTATCCGATAAGAACTATTTGACTCTAGATTTAGAAATTTGATAGAATTAGCTTGTGGAATAGACGAATTTTTTCAACTTATCGGTTATATTCTTTTTGTAACAAATGAAATGCAGATATATAAATCTTCAAATATTAAAATTTTGACACGGCACTATAAACCATAAGACAATTACGAGGCTAATAAAAAGAACATTTGAATTTTAAAATTTTTACTAGACTGCCTTTTATTAGAAGCTTTAAATTTCAAATTGATTTCTTCTTGAAAAATATTAAAGATCGTTTTATTATAGGTAATTTTTTTTTTCTTCTCACTATAATATTGTCACTGTTGTATATCGTTCCTTAGAAGTTATTCTTGCCATCTTCAGACAATAATTGTACATTAAACATCAAGATTATCGTAAATTGACTACTGACAAGTGTAATAGTGACCATCTATCTGAATCAACAACCAACGATTATCCTTTTAACATTAAATTCATATAAATAATTCAATAAAATATCGAATTGAATAACATAGAAAAATTCAAGGATATGTTTATTTAAATTTGAAATGTTTGGGTGTAGCATCAATTCAACATATATAGATATACTGAGAAATTTAAATGATAGGACGAATATATAGGTGGGACGTAGATAGTTGGTAAAGAGATGGCCTCTCTCATTCGCCTTCATAAGTATAAATATTATATATGTATATATCTATATATAATATCACTTTTCTAAAGGATCTCGATAGATGATATATCCTGCGCTGTCATCGCATCGTGCCAGACGTATTCATCCCTTTTGAATTATTGCCACTGAATAAAATTTATTACAATTTTTCCGCGAATTTCAGATTAGATATGTGAAATATTAAAATCATATTATCCATTTCTATATAATATATAGATATAGATATACATATATTTATATAGAAATATATGTCTATATATGAAAGGGCATTAGGTTTTTGTATATGTCAAAAGGATTCCACGATATTCTAATGTAAGATTTCATAAAATATGAAATACAAGAAATGTGTCGACAATCCCATTTGAGA
Organism: Zonitis immaculata; assembly: GCA_037414775.1. Taxonomy (NCBI): domain Eukaryota; kingdom Metazoa; phylum Arthropoda; class Insecta; order Coleoptera; family Meloidae; genus Zonitis; species Zonitis immaculata. Next base: position 10,872 of record JAZBGX010001510.1, read on the forward strand.
AAAAAAAAACGAACCAATCAAAGTATCGTAATCATCAATCATGAATTCAATAATAGAGTCAATCTATTATTATAATAGAATAGTAGAAGGAAAAAGAATAGAAAAAGAGAGTTTCTAATTAAAAATTAAACAAAAAAAAAAAGGAAAACCTTCAGGTATGTGGGAAAGTGCGGCCGGTGGCGCGACAAAAGCCCAAGGGTAAAAACAGTGGCTATATATACATATAGGGTCTGATATATGTATGCAGATGGCCCACAAATCAAGTATTGTCTGTTATGTTTGAAGTAAAAGGGTTATATTCGGCTCTTATATACCTGCCCATTGGTGCATGATACATTTAAATTGTACGTCCCTTTTATTAAAAATTCTCACAAATCTGCATACTTTTGGCATATGCACATTTTACAATACTCGATCGTTATCATTGATTTTATACGAATTAATGGAGCTTGTGATATTATTTAAAACAGTCCACCCCTATTATATAGAAAAAAAAAACATATATAAGACCGCTATAAATCATTCAATTTTTATTTAGAACGAAAGATAAATCCTATATAGTCTTAGAGTAAAATCGGAAGGGTTAAAATTTATACAGATACCTTTTCATTCTTAAATAACACCAAATTTCATTATCGATGATGTAATAATCCTCAAATCATATATACAATATAGATATTCAAACTACGTACGGACACATCGTGTCCTTTACATTATCTATTCCCGTTTATTCAACAAAAGGAAAGAATGCGCTATGAACGTGAGACGGATGTCCGGCTCAAGCCGTTTGTGCTTCCCGTCTGTTAGTCTATGTTCACAATACATTCACATAATCAACATATAGATACACGCATACCACCACTATATATTATATTTACCCTTACATAAATACATGTATATATAGAAAAACTTTGCCTGATTATAATCGCGATAGATTTTTGACCTAGTGGTTGTTTTTTTTTTTCCTTTTTCTTTATATATCGCTACATATAAACAAAACCTTCAACGCACAACAACATCACGCACTATTTTAATCATATTGCGTTTTACTATGTCTATATATATATATATAATACATATATACAATCTAGTGTTATTTTAACATGCGATATACCTAAAAACAAACCAATGGAATTAATATATATATGATGCATTTTATTTTTATAGCCGCAATTCACCACATGAAATGTTAAAACTTTTTTATTCGTTAAAATATTTCCGCCAATTTCCAAACAAAGTCTTTATATGGAAAAACAAAACAAGCATGTGAACGCACAATATCCTGTCACGAATATATATTTTATATAAATAAATATAAATAGTAATTATTGGATTATTCTTGACATTATTGTAAATTGAAAAACAAATCAAAAAAAAAATCACCTCAAAAGAAAATATCCAACAATACTACTCCGCATAATAATAATAATAATCTGTATTAATCAAAATCAAGAGCTACAAATATAAACAAAAATTGTATAATTTTTCGAGAAGTACTCCCAACTCGTATTTAAACACAACTGTATGTTCAACCCTTGATACTCTAACCCTTTACCGTTATTACCATCAACGAATATTTTTGCATGATATTATATTAACGGTTATATCTATATATATTTTTTGTGTGTATATATCAATGGATGTAGAGTATTATGGCCGCCAATGCAGTTCCGCCTTGAACAATTGTTTTTTGGCCCTTTCAATAATAATAGCCAACAATGTGTATGCAGGGCCGGTCCTAATGCCCATTGTTATTTGTATTTGGCCCAATACCATGGAGGGGTGTAAACCGGACGCACATAATCATATGTGTATATGTCGCTATAGTAACGGCCGCCCCTCTTTTAATGAACTACATGTGCGACCACCCCCTCACCTGTATGTATGTATATACAGTATATGCATTTCCGGATGGGGTGCGAAAATAATAGAGGGAATTAAACAAATAAATAACCGGACTATAATGTAACCTCGCGCCATTTCCAAGAATTGTATAAATATTATATTATTTATATATAGTAAATTAATTTGAACAGTGATTTAATTACTGTAATTGCGTTCAATTTGCATTTGATTAAATTTATAATTTATACGTTGGTTCATTTGTAATGCAGATTTTCTAGTGGAAAAATGGATGAATAGAAACAATACCTATACTTTAATATGACTTAAATTTGAATTATAAATATATTATCTACCTGGTGATTATAGTTAAATACGGCACAGCCTCTAATAATAATATAGAATCGTAACAGAAAAAACAAAAAAAATAGAACTAATAATTTTTATTCTTGTGTCTTATTTTTTTTTGAATAATTAAACGACATCGTGCACACATCACGTGCGATATCTAACATGAGGGGGAGGAAAAAAAAAGGTGAAACATTAATAGTTCTATAGACTGCCAGGTAATAGAAAATAATAAAAATATCTCGCTCCATCTATAATACGTGATTCATCTGATTATCTATTTATGTCAGAATCGATAACTTTAATAGATATCAAAAGACAATATGCGTGACTGAGAAATTATTTGTGTAAACATACCAACAACTCTTCAACAAAATAAATTCAACAATTACAATGCAAATTGTTTGGAAATGAAAACAATAAATTAATTTTTAATCAAATGCCGTCCAATTTCCGTTAGTTGGATGATTGAAAAGTTATTGAACATATCCAACAACTTCCTATTTATATTGACAACCAGTAAAACAGCGTCTAGACGCCAATCTCCATCGACAATCAATCATTAATTATTTATTATATTTGTGGAAAAATTATTCTATCGAATAGAATTTTTATTTCTGAAGCCTTTTCAATGAAAAAAAGAAGAAAAATCTATATTTAATAAAAAACCCCCCAATTTGAATAAATATATGTAAATACAATTATCTAAATGTGTCAGATAGTCGGATATACCAACAATTAAGTTAAATTTCAAGTTCGGCCCACTGAAATGGTTTGGCAACAATGAATAATAATAACAACATACTACAAACATCCGAAATGGGGCCGCTTGAATAATTCTATAATAATAATAATATTCTACAGAATGCCTCAACAATAATAATAATAGTAGTAGTAATAGCGTCCAGTGGGCTTTCAGGAATTTCGATAAAATCACATGCCATAAATTTAATATTATGAAGCAATATTGTTGTTGTTGTTATAAGGAAATACGCTTCTAAAGTTTTAGTAACTCGTACATTTCTCCAAAAATTTGATCATTTCCTTCTTGAATTAGAATAAAATACAACAACCATTTATAAGATTAATTCCGAATAGAGGTAGTACCTAGAATTTGCTTGAAATCTAGTCGCCCATTACCATCAGCCTAAGACGACTGCTATTAATTTTTTGTTTTTGTTTTGTTTTTCATTCTAAATAGCTCATAATTTTGATAAAGAAAAATAAGAGAATTGCATAATTCATGGTACTTACTGTAATTGAGATTTTTGTTTGTTTTTATTATTATCGATGATAAACTATTTCACAGTGACCTTGTAGTTACGGTCAGATCCGCACAGAGGCGGTACCGCCAACAGCGATTTAGGCAATTTAACCAAAGAAAAAAAATCTAATCGCACGATTTCTATTCAAAATCATCGAAATTCTAATCACTTTCACCCATTAAAGCTTTCTCAATACTCTATAGATTAAAATTAGAACAAATATCTATTATAAGAAACTCACCGGTTTTTCTTCGTACTATTATAGGGATGGCTAATTCTTGTGTGTGGAAATTCAGTATCACTTACTATTTACATTTTCCACTTTCAGATAGTTAATTTGCAAAAGAAAATCACTAGAAAATATTGAAACAAACTTGTTAGAAAATGTATGTTTTGGCTCCAAAATTATACGTCACTATAGTGTATATATTTCACTATAGATGTCGCTAAATAAACTAAAGGTACGTTCACAATGGAGCCACTGAATTATTGTTTGTTTTTTTTCACACATTAATCATAATTTGTTAGAATTTCAGTTTGAATTGCATAATACTGTATTAATTTTCATTTACTTAGGATAATAAATATTGTTTTATCTAGTAATTAATCTGGTCAAGTCTACCAACTGTAAAACTTCAACTTACACTATTTTGACAAAAATAAAGCGAGTGACTGTGTAAAAGTGAGTGAAAAGCTTTAATTTTATTGCTAAAATCATGATTTATTGTGATCATTGCTAAAAATTGCTCCATAATTCATATTTGAAATATACTCATATTTTTTTTATCGCAAAGTAATAGAAAAGAGTGCCATCTATTAGAGGATTGTTAACCTACTCGCCCTTTAAGTAAAATTTAGAAAATTTATTTCTTCAAATTATATAAAATTTCCTTTTGTTATCAATAAAATAACATGGAAACTCGAAAATTTTCTTCAAATGTAATGACAAATCAAATAAGGTGATAGAAGTGGTCAATTTCGGAATAGAAGATAATTAAGCTCTAAATTTGTATAAAGCTTTATTTCAACATCTTATAAGTTAGCCCAGAGAAGTCTCCTACCACCAACCAAATTTGTAGAGATTTTGATGTTCTACATCTTAATAATTTATTTGTATGGACTAAAAGTTAATCATTTGTTTCCAAATAATTTGCATAATTTCCTTTTTCTCCAGTTAATTCCCGTTGAATTACGATGAGAAATCTTTAAAAAAAAGTGTTTATTTTAGTATCTCCAACAGGTGGTTATACCGTTATACGTTCATTTGTTTTATAGCAGTTTTCGGTGAGTTTTTACCAATTTCGTTCTTCAACCATTCAAACAGTTGTTATTAAATAATTTAACAAAGTATAAAAGTACAGTCTTTAATCGTATACAGAATATAAATGATTTATCATCTCAACCAATTATACATCATCCCGTTTTTTTTTGTTTTGTTTATTTATTGTAGTTTAACGATTAATTGGCGTGATAGTATTATTGAAAAAAAAAAAAATTGGTATAAAATAATTGCCTATTAATAAGTAATTATTATTGATTGGTAATTTAGTGTGAATATGCCTTTTAGTGTGGCAGACAAGCTTTAAAATTTAGAAGATTTATAACGAAATTATATATCGTAAGAGGCGTTATGTTTTCGTTCATCCATTATATTAATTTACCTTTTCTATAACGACAATAACTTCCGGTTCGCACTTAATTAAAGGATATAAAAGTTAAAAATGCAGTCTTATAATAATTAATGTCTGTACATAAAATATAGGCTGCACAAACTTTTCTGTTGTAAAAGCTGCAACACTTTTATAATATTTAAAATTGAATATTGTTGCCACCCTCCAAAAAGAGATTTCCCAATTGTAGATTATTTTAAGTAAATATTTTTTAATAATTGATCGATAATGGTTTTTGAAGACAATATGCATATAATGTGCATCAAAAGTGAATGCATCTGCATCCGTCGTGGGTGCTGGATAGCGCAGGTGGTGTCAATGGGAACACTTTCACTATTATCCAAAATCTTTGGCTATAGAATTATGCAGTTGTTGAGAGAACAAACAAAGGGGATGTTGAACAAATAATTCATTATCATTATCTCGATTTTAAAGTCATTAAAAATGAGTATGTCGGTAATTTAATCTAACCTTAAGTCAAATAAGATAAAAAAAGGAGGCAAACTCGAAATGAAAAAGCTCTATTTCGCACAAGTCTCATAGAAACTGGTGTCAGATACTCAAGAATTCAAAACCGAAGATAACAAAATCTGGTTTTGATTATGTAACCTTCGATTTTGAGCATCTTGAGTAGTAGACTTGAAATGTAATGGCCAAACTTATGTCATGTCCAAATAAAGCTTATTCAAATTTGCAGCTTATTATCTATTATTCCGAGATTAAATATTGATTTAACTGGAATAGAATAATTAAAAATAATATTGAGAATTTGTGTAAATATGTATAGTGTATTGTTGGTTGCCGCTACTTGGGCGCAATTTTCTACAATTTTTTTCAATCAAATAAAATATTTGTAAAAATATATTATTATTATTATTATTTGTAACCAATAATAATATATTATCAGAGATATGGTCGTATAATATTTTTGCAAATAAAAAAAAAAGTTCCATTTGTAGAGTAAATCATATTATAATAATAATACGGACTGGTGCTAAGCGATAAAAGCGTCTCTCGCTCCTTGAAAAACATCATGGTTAGAATTTACTGGGATACGTTCTACGAGTTATATAGTTAGATATGCATTTTGAGTTTTATAAGTCCTTAAAGGTATGCCGATATAATAAGTCGAAACGATGATATATATGACGTTTAGGACGCGCCATACCCAATTCTAAATATAATAGAATAGATATAAGATATATATATTTTTTTATATATAAAATAACGAGACAAAATAGTGAATTTAATTGTTTATATGGGTAATTGTAATGTCAATTAAAATCTTAATTACAGTAGAATTTGTGAAAGATTTATTGGGGAAATTACCTGGATGCGGGTACCTGTTTGCCGATATAAAATGACACCAATATCTCTTCTATATAATTATTTTATTTTCTAAAAATACAAAACAATTTTCCATTAATAACATGTTTAAATAGATAAATAGTTCTATCGTTTATATCAATTGCAACTAATTCTATCAAAACGGCTCAATCAATAATTCATTATTAATTAATAATTAATCGAATCTATTTACGTATAAGTAGTGGAAATTATTGAAACTATTCAATTCGATGTATGTTGTTAGGAATTAATGCATAAAAATGACAAACTAACAACTAGTTATTATATAAAAAGTTCAGAACTGTATAGACTTATAATTATCAAGTGTTTTAATTTCAGTGTATGCTAAATATTAATTTAAATATTGACTAGAATTATTTACTCATTTTAACACTATCCACCGTTGAACAATTTATTGCTTGATTGATATTGCGTGTTGTAATATTTTCGACGAGATTTCAACAATTATCTACAAGGAAAATCAATTATTTCTAATATTATTATTATTATTATTACTAATTTCCGGACAAATATAGAAATTATTGCATGAAAAAGGGTAGGATATGTTATAATTTGTATATACGTGTCCTTGATAGCTCGTTGACACGTGCTCTGT
>JAZBGX010001512.1:0-11099 GCA_037414775.1 Zonitis immaculata
CGAAAATGATCCACGTTTTATACGATTATGTCGAGTTTTGACAAAAGGTGTTAAAATGCGAAATGGTGCAACGCATAGTGAAGATTTAACGACGATTTTAACTGTCAAAGCTGATGATGAAGCTGCAAAACTTGTCGAAAACATAACATTACCACAAATGGTCAAAGTATGATTTCTAAATTACGATCTTTCAATTCGTTTATTTCAATTATAATTATATTTAAAGGTAATGTCGACTTTATCGATGAAAAAACGACGTTCAACACCACTATTACGTGCTTTAGCTTTTAATATAACAGCAAATAGTGATAAACTCAATATAAAACAATGTGCTGATGTTCTATATAGTATGTGTGTATTGAATTTTCCTGATGATAATTTATTAACAAAAGTATCATCGGATATTTGTCAGGCATTACAAAATAATATTGATACAAGTTCAGTAATTGGTTCGATCATCACAAGTCTAGGACTTTTAAAATATAAAGATCCAGGTGAAGAATTTTTATCGAATTCATAAAAATTTCGAGCATAATTAATTTTTGTTTCAATAGAAATTTTGGACGCTCTAAGCGAATGGTTTTTAAAAAAACACCAAATATGTCGACCTCAAGATATCTTCAGTTGGTTTATAACATTAGGTGCAATTAATTATTTACCAACAAATTCTGACGAATTATTCGAGCAATTATTGCCACAACTAACGATTTCTGAAGCCCGTAAGCCTGGTGTTTGGCTTGATCTAATCTGGTCATTAGTTTTACTGAATAAAGCCACCGATCAGCATGTTTCAAGTGTTTTAAATTCAGATTTCATCGATAATATTGAAGGTTTGTTTCGATTTCGAACAATTATTTTAATTGATTTCATTTATTATTTAGGTAGTCAATTATTATTACCATCAACTAAATTGAAATTATTGAATATTGATGGAGCAGCTGAGCATTTATTGGTGAATTATAAAGGTCCACGATTGCCATTAGATTCGAGTATTCGTACAATAACAATACAACGGAATAAAGAGAAAAATCAATTGATTGAAATTGTTATTGATACATTGAAGAATTTGATTAAATCCGACAATTTGAAGACGAATATCGATACGAATTTAGGCTTTTTAATCGGTAATTTTGTTGGTTTTTATTTATTTATTTTAGTGCTTCTAAATTTATTATTTTTCAAGATGCAAAATTCTTATTGGATGAAAAATGTAATCCTGTTGTTATAAATGAACAAAATGAATCACGAACGGATTTAGTGAAGTAACATTGAATCATTTTAATTATGATTTTTTTTTTAAACAAGAATATTGTTTCAGAGTTGCTGTAATAACGTATGATTTCCATGATATGTGCCGTGGTAAAATTCAACCAACTGGTGTTAATATGTTCGCTAGGAATATATTAGAGGCTCAAAATTATAAAATACTGGATGTACCATATACGGAATTTCGTATAAAAGATAAATTAATACATCGTGTTCAATATTTAGAAACGAAACTTAAAGAATTCGTTAGAATTAAAGTGTAAATATTGAAAAAAAAGAATATATAGAATTGAAATCTGGATTTTAAATGTGGGATTAAAAAAAAAAAAGTTTTGAATAAACATGTACACATATTTATTGCAGTTACATATAACGATCAAGTCAGTAACAGTATTATGAGTCTTTTTTTCTCCGGAAATAATTGGATACATTTATTGCAAAATTTTCAAAAGCCGCTGTATTATTTTTCTAAATATTCAAAAAAATAAGCGACTTTCATCATATTTGCTAGAATTATAAACAATAATAATAATAATAATAATAAAAAAGAATATTGTAAACAAATATCAAAACTAACAATTTCCATTATTTATTATTTTTGTTTTCAAAAAACCATCGAAAAAATTGTTTAGTTAATCATTTAACAATAACAACCTCGATATTCCTCGAAAATACGAGGATTATATATATTTTTTTAGAGACAAACAGCCTTAAACGTTACATTTATGAATTGAGCGTTCAACAGTTTCTCTTAATGTTGCAATTGTTGATCTTTGATCGTTGGCATTGATTATTGCCGTTCCCGATACAATCATATTCGCTCCAGCCTAAAAAATAATTTAGAAATTATAAAAAAAAATCGTTATTTTTTGATAATAATAATGAATTACTTCAGCACATGCTGTGATTGTATTAAGACCAACACCACCATCAACTTCAATATCTAAAGCTGGATAATTATGTCTTAACCATTGTACTTTTGGCATCATATCGTGCATGAATTTTTGACCACCGAAACCCGGTTCAACGGTCATTACTAGTATAACATCAGCATGATCGATATATTGACGTACTGTTTCAATACCACTACCCGGTTTTAATGCTAAACCAACTTGCATACCATTTTCACGGATCTTCCTACACAATGGTATTATTTCTCTAACAGGTTCAATATGGAATGTATAAAGATTAACACCAGCATCAGCCATTGGTACAACCCACTTGAAATCAAAATTAAAAAAAAAAGATTCTTAATAATACGAATTTATATAAATGAACACAATACTTTTTCCGGTTCAGAAACCATCATGTGTGTTTCAAAAAAAGCATTTTTGATTTTATTTCGCAAACATTTAACAATCGGATGTCCAAATGTTAGGTTAGGAACAAAATGACCATCCATTACATCTAAATGTAAATAATCAGCCCCATTATCTAATAAACGTTGTGATTCACTATATAATTGCGATAAATCACTATTTAATATCGATGGTCCTATTTTACATCGCAATATTTTATTTGTTACCGATGACATGATTTCTCGTAAATTTCAACAACCACTACACTCCAATGTATAACAACAATAACAATAAAATGAATAACAAAAATTACTCTTATAAATAATAGAAACTAAAAATCATCATTCGGAAATCTGATAATTATGAAATACGTTATTAGAGGTTAGAATGACGTCCTTGAAACGAATATAACCTTGATATTATCAAAAAATGACGTCATCTATGATAAAAAAAAATCGACTATATGTAAATTAATAGAATATTTTATTAATCGAATCTATCTAAATCATTTGTTGATGATGTGATTGTAGAGTTCTCTCTAATTCCCATTAATTTACTATTATTAGTTTTATTTGTTGAAATAATCAAATTCGAATCGAATTGTTTCGGTTTGAATTCCGGCTTCAATTTCGATCGTAAACTAGATAAACTAATTAGAATTGCTTCTTCTGTACGTATAGTTTTTGAGCCTTGTTGTGGTAATGTATTTAAATAATGATCAAATAATAATTGTGGATCATCAACATTTAATATTGAATCAGTTTCAACTGCCATTTCTAAACCATATAAACCACCAAATACTATCAATAAATGTTTGAATGATGGACAATCGAATTCGTCTATCGATGATCCTTTATCGGATGTACCAATGGTCAAATCATAACTAAAAAAATTATTTTTTCTTTAATAGATATTTAGTAATTTATACGAATAATTCAGATATACCCATCTTTGTGGGGGCATTGTGAGAATACTTGCGACAATGAATTAGCTAATCGTATATTATAACCCCAATAAATGCCAGTTTCCTGTCGTGGTATTGAAGCCGGCACTATCGTACCGTAGCATTTCTTTTTACTTTCTTTTTCCGGAAATAATCGAACTGTACAACGTAAACCAGGTGTTAATCGTTTATCAACATGCACATCTTTATATAAACCAGCATCGATAATTGAACCTTTACCATCTTTCACGGGTTTATTTGTAACAACACCCTCTCTAAAATTTCAATAATTATCATTAATCAAATAAACTGTTTACATATTTATTCTACCTGAATGTGAAAATTTCGTCTTTTGTTAGATGATGTGGAGCATTCAATGGATTTAAAACACCAGAATATTTCAAATCTTTATGTATTGGAAAAAAGTTTTTACGTAAATATTGCGGACATTCCATATATTGCAAAATCCGTCCTAATTGTACACAACATTGTCGTATCGATTTTTTACCATAATTATCTTCCAATTCGCTCTTTTTACAATTAGCCTCATCACTATAATCATCGAATACAACGATTTCATCAATTTGAAAGATACAAGCAGCTCGAGCAATTTGACCAGCTAAATATGTACGTAATTCAGGTGATTGTGCATTTTCTAATATTGAACCAGCTATTGCTATTGAAATTGTCGATATTTCTTCTAATTTAACATTATTTTCATTTGTTTTTGTTTCATTTTCTACAAGTTGTTTCTTCAGTTTTTTCGCTAAATTTTGTTCTTTCCATTTACGTCGTTCTTCTTTACGTATTTTATTTATTTCACCCCAACTCTTCAATTTAGTTTCACCATCAACTTTACCCATTATTGGAAATAGAAAATTAACGTGATTTTTATAGGTTAAGTTATAATAAGAATTTTAGGTTATGTTCAATAGTCAATCAACGATGTACGTCCTCTTTAAACGTTCATAAATAGAATAAAATATTTCTGAAAATTTTATTATCACAAAAGTGTCAGCAACAAACTTATAATAAATCTGATGTTTTTTGTTTATTTTTATTTTAATCAATTTCATACTGTGCTTTTATGAAAATCTGACAATTTTATTAAGAAATTTTTTTTACATACAATGCTGTCAACAGAACTTGAAAAATTAAAATTTACCGATCAATGAAAATACTAAATAGCATTGTAATGTAAATTGAAATTAAAAATCATTCGTCCAGTCTATATTATATATAAATAATAATTCAAAACGGTAAATTTAATGTTAACAATCATTTTGGGTGTTCGAATAGAATTCCTTCCAGAATAATTGTTGAAAATTTGTGAATTGTTCAAATTAAACTTGTTAAAAATATATAGAAAATATTGGTAATGTTAACAGTAAAAGAAAGAATATCAATGTTTTCAAACAATAAAGCAAGACAAATTTGCTGTTGATCAATCAGATGATCTGAAAGGATTTCAGAGCAAGCATATTATTATATATATATTTTTTTATATTATTATTATATATATATATATAGGTCTAAATATTTTAAATATAGCACTATTGATTACATCATTGAATCAGAATCATTCGACGATAATCTAGAATGTGATGATCCCGAATGATCTAATGAATTTGTATTACTACTTGATGGTTGAAGTAAATTCCTAATTGTTTGTAAATTATCACTACCTGCAAAATAATTGTTGTTTTATTTTCAATTTAAACTATTAATGTAGTGTTTTAAAAATAATAATCACCTCCTACTGCACCATCATTAATACCACCATTTGTTGTATTTTCTATATTATCTCGATTTTCATTTTGTTCATCATTTGTTAAATTTTGTCTACATATAGGACAAGTACCATGTAATTCCAACCATGGCCTTATACATGGTTCATGATAAATGTGCTGACATGGTAATTGTCGAACATTTTCCCGTAACGTGAAATCTTCCCAACATACTGAACATTGTAATTTTGCACCAACTTGTTCTTCATTTACTTTAACTATTGGTAATGAGTCTATAACTTCTTTAGATACTGGAGGTGGACCTTTAAACAATAAAATATTAAAAAATATATTAATTATGATTGTATAGATAATCACCTGTACTATCCATTTGATTTAATAATTGCGTTACAATAGCATCTAATCCTTCACGTCCCCAGGCATAATCGCCTGGATTACCAAGGAATAGTTGCATATTACCTGTTGCTCCCCAATTCAAGCCAACTCCTAAATTTATAATGAAATCTTGAATGAAATTTTCAAATGGTACATTCTGTCGTAGATTAGACGATGCCAGTCTTGACAAAGTTCTACAATGAAGCAATGATACATTTGTTAGAAAAAAGAAATTCTAGATTAGATAAGGAAAATAAACGAAAAATCAATTGTAGTATGAAACAAAGACAAGCGTTAGGGAAAGATGTTCGAACCTGGGTCGCACTATCCTGGCACGAGCATTAGCGTACCTTCTTCCTGAACGAGTTCCATCCGAATGTCTACGTCCACTACCAACACGTCGTTCTTCTGGTTGTGGTATTTGTGGTGTTAACAATTCACGGATATACTACAAAATTATAATTATGATTATTATTACGAACTCATTTATAATTTTACATAACATTACCTCATCGTCTTCCCAATCTTCGACATCGGTTGCTTCACCATTTGGTTCGGGATTGTCTTGTAATTCTTCAATAAAACCATCCGAACAATGTGGACAAGTAAAATTCTATATAAATAGAAAACAAAAACAAATTCATTAATTACAATAGTTTAGCTCCATTTTAATTCCGAAAAAATCTCTGACATTGATCAAAAACTTACAGTTGCAGCATTTTCAAATTGTACATTACAAACATGACAATAGAATTTTTGTGGTGGTCGATCTTCAACAGCTGCCTCAGCCATTATAGAGTTTCTCCTTCAATATCTTGTATATATTTTAAATAAAATTAAAAATAAATTGTAATTGTAAAAAATTTGTTAATTAGTTCTGATACAACTGCACCACCATATTTGTCATCACTATGAATTTAGCAACAGATAACAACGCAAATGGGTGAATTCCACGACATCTATCGACGAATGAAATCAATAATCAGAAATTCCCAATAAAATATTAATTTTAATATCAACTTACGCAAGATTAACAACAATAAACAAATTGAAAAAAACAAATAAACCGACTTATATGTAGTGATAATCAATAATTAATCGACTGATTATTCTTGGAATGGATTCAATTAACTTGCATACAACTTCACTCTGCAATAGATAAAATATCTGATTTATTGTTAAAAATCTACCATTACACTATCTTTATTGTAATAAGACAATTAACGAATATTTTTCTTAATTGAAATTCAATATTTACTCAATCTAATTACTAAGATTCTAGAAATTAATTATCATGCGTAAATGCAAATTCCAACAACAGATGGTGTGTCTAATGCCAATGGCACGATCACTATGACCAATCGTTTTTATTTTGATATCAAAATCCCCAGGTTGTTTGACAAAGTCTTATTGGAAATTTAGGGGCTGTTTAATTTCCAATAATAATCATCCCCAATTAATTATTTCATTGAAAATGGCTTCAAATAAATTGGCAATGTTGGTAAGTCTCAAAAATATCCTATATTCTTCCATTACCACAATTTAAGTTGTTACATAATTAATGAGGTTATGTCGATTTTTTGTCTTCTTTTTAGATACGTTCATTCAGTACTAATTCAATTAGAAATCAGCTAATTAAGCCGCCAGTACAAATTTTTGGTATTGACGGTCGTTATGCTTCTGCTTTATATTCAGCTGCATCTAAAGAGAAACAATTGGAAACAGTCGAAAAAGATTTGATTAATTTTCAAAAAGCTATAGATAGTGATGATCGTTTGCAAGAGTTTATTAAAAATCCAACAATTAAACGACGACTCAAAGCTGAGGCATTGAAAACGATTGCATCGAAAGTTCAATTATCGAAACAATCATCTAATTTATTACAAGTCTTAGCTGAAAATGGTCGTTTAAAAAATTTAAACGGAGTAATTAATTCGTTCAAAATTATTATGGCAGCACATCGTGGTGAAGTAAATTATCATTAATATTATAATTGTAATTTTAGATTATAATAGGTTTTTTTTTTTTTTAAATTTCGATTAGGTTACATGTGAAGTTGTAACAGCTAGAGAATTGGATGCTGGCCAAAAGGAAAAATTACAGTCAACATTGAAAGGTTTCCTTCAAGCAAATGAAACTATACTTTTAACAACAAAAGTTGATCCATCAATTATTGGAGGTATGATTGTAAGTATCGGTGATAGATACGTTGATATGAGTGTTGCTTCAAAAATTAAGAAATACAAGCAAATCATCAGTGCTACCGTTTGAATTTTGTTGACTTTAAATTTGTCAAGAAATAGGTGTAAAAAAAATGGTATAGTTGAATAAAAATTAATGTAAAATCCTTCATTTATTTTTATTAAATGATATAGTTACACCGAAACACTAGATAAGCTTCAAAAAAAAAAATCCTTTAACCTCTTAACAAATATCTAGATACCAGGTATCAAGAAAAAATCTATTAGTTTCTTACTTTCCTTTCTCTACTTAAAAGAAATAAAAACACAAAGACTTAGTGTTTTAATTTGTAGTTGGCTCAATGGTCTCCCCTCCGCGGATTTGACCCCAACCAATTAGACGCCAATGTTTCTCAACACGTCTACTAAGTGCAATTTTTTCACCAACTTCTGTACAAACAGGATTAGTTAATGCAATTTTAACTAAATCAGCTTTTGTTGCTATAACACGACCACCAGTACTCAATGAACCGATATTCACCAATAAC
Organism: Zonitis immaculata; assembly: GCA_037414775.1. Taxonomy (NCBI): domain Eukaryota; kingdom Metazoa; phylum Arthropoda; class Insecta; order Coleoptera; family Meloidae; genus Zonitis; species Zonitis immaculata. The sequence goes on from JAZBGX010001512.1 coordinate 8,359, forward strand.
ACTTCACTTTTCGATAATTTCTGTACTTTTGCACCTTTTTTATCGCCTTCAGTACGTACACCTAATAAACGTTTCAATAGATAATAACTCACCTGAAAATATAATAATTAAAAATTATACAATTATTTTTAGAAAGAAACAAACAAATAATTACTTCGAGTTCTATAAAAATACTAGGTAGAGCACCAACAGCACCTAAAACTTGTCCAACTAAACGATCAGCACGACATAATGTCGGTTCGATTTTTGTACCAACACCGATTAGACCGCCAGGAACAGCAAATTGTAACTCATTTTGTTCGGTATATAATGACACAATACGGGAAAAGATCGGACGACAAGTTAATTTACCTTCAGAATCTTTACTAACCAAACCAGGTCTCACCTGAAGCAGTAAATAAAATTTATACACAAACATAACAATATTGTTGTTTCAATCAATAAATACCTCAATTTCTTGTCCAACTTTCAATACACCTCTCAAAATACTACCACCAGCTACACCACCTTTAAGATCATTCACTTCACATCCTGGCTTATTAACATCAAATGATCGTATAACAATAAGACGTGGTTCTGATGTAAAATCACGTAACGGCACTGGGATTTTCTTCGTTATATACTCACAAAGTACCTAAAAAAATAAATACCAATTAAAACTATGCTAATAATGAAATCATCAATTAATAGTTACTTCAATATTATATTTGAGTTGGGCGGAAATTGGTATAATTGGTGCACCTTCAGCTACAGTACCTTGAACAAATTTAACAATTTGTTCATGTTGTTCTTTAGCTTGTCCTTCTTTAACTAAATCGATTTTATTTTGTAAAATTATTATATGTTTTAATTTCATAATTTCAATAGCTGCTAAATGTTCACTAGTTTGTGGTTGTGGACAAGATTCATTCCCTTGAAAATCAATAATTATTTACAAAAACAGATTAGAAAAAAAACAAAACTAACCAGCTATTAATAGTAGGGCTGCATCCATAACAGCAGCACCATTCAACATTGTTGCCATAAGAATATCGTGACCAGGACAATCAACAAAACTAACATGACGTACTAATTGAAAACGGCCAGTACATGCCGGACGTAAACATGGGAAATTATCGTCTTTTGATGATGCACCAGATATATAACATGCTGGTCTTGGACATTTTGGATTGTCACATTTGTAGATTTTCGCATTCGCATATCCTTTAACAACACAAAGTTAATTTGTTTGAATGGTAAATTAATTAAATAAAAAAAAAACAAAAACGAATAATTCAACAATTTAAAGAGTCACAATATCATTTAATTTGTCTTATTCAGGAACAATTCTTTACAAAAAGAAAAAAATCCTCAATATAATAATAATAAATTCAATTAAATATAGAGAAAAAAATTACAATAAGTATAATTAAACTACAATCATTGATTTATATAAAAAAAATTCCCTATTTAAAATAGATAGCGTCGACATGATTCAGCAGCACAACGACATATCGATTTATCAGGTAATACAGCATTTTTTTCTGGTGTTTGTAATTTTTGTCTAACCATTTTATCTGGTGTACTAGTTGCATCCGTATTATTACTCATATAATCGAATGTTAATTCTTCGCCTTTTTCAATTTCTTTTATCGAAAACAATGCTAAACGTGGTAAATTTGGATCTGAACAATTTATCCATGCAGCAAATACAGCTAAATTTGGTTCACAAGAATGATTAATAAAATGCGATATATTACCATATTTGGCAGCATCAATTGTATATGGATTGTCTTTTGAATTGAAATCTAAATCAAATAAATAGGTTAAACCTTTTGCATCATATAATTGACCACGCATTTCAGCTTCTTCATGTGTTATAATCTCACCAACATATTCACATATGAATTCACCAATGAATACTTTACGTAATGCCTTTATACCCCAACCACAACCATTATTTGTACGAAATATACATAACGGTATTTTACGTCCTTTTTGTATAACACGATTACGACAATTCATATCGCATTTACATAAATCATTACATTCATATATTGGCACACCTGGTATAACATTGATTTTTTCATATGTGCGATATGTGAAAGCATTTGGTGGTAGAGCACCACAACAATTGCGCGCTCTTGGTCCACATTCATCACAATTACAACTGCTCGTTGGCGTATTTGGTACTATAACATTTTTACCAGCTATAGACTCATTTATATAGACGAACTTTTTAGGTGGTATCTCTAAATCAACATTATTTTCCACTTTAATTATTGCATTCTCTTTTGCCGAATCATTTAAATATTTCTCAAATTTCTCAATTTCCATCAATTGTTGCTCCCTTTCTAATACTAACTGATATAGCAAAATCGACTTTTTACCCTTTTCTAAACGATTTATGAATTTTTTATGTGACGGCAATGCAATCAATTTCAAAATTTCCCTTTGTAAACTAAATTTATCCGGTAATGTCGTTATATCAGTTTTTTCTAATAATTCCACATAATCATCATTCTCTTTTATATTTAAACGTTTAGCTAATTCATCTAATACTTGTTTGCCTAATATTTCAGCTACAAAGTCCATTAAAATTTGTGGACAATGTTCTAAATGCTCTAATGGTTCCCATGTATTTTTATCATTTTCATAACCACGCCATTTTACGAAAAATTCAACATGATGATTGACAAATTTATGTTTTAATATTTTTTCAACTTCATATTCTCTAGCGTAACATTGACGTTTTCGTGGTA